>AWOL01S0029558.1:37417-71404 GCA_000715115.1 Nicotiana otophora
GGAGGAAGATCAACCAATTCCCATGTATGGTTGTTCAATATGGATTCTATTCCACTATTGACTGCCTCTTTCCAAAATAATAATTTCGAAGAAGACATAGCTTCTTTAAATATTCAGGCTCATTTTTCAATAAAAAAGTCACAAAATTTGGTCCAAATGAAGTAGACGTTCTTTGACGTTTACTACGTCTTGGACCGTCCTGATTAAATGTACTTTCTTTTATTTCTTCCCGAGGTCGTTTAGATCCTTCACCAATCGACTCACATTCCTTTTTATACGGGTATATATTTTCAAAAAATTCAGCATTATCTGATCCTATAACCGTATTATTATGAATGTCGGGATTTGCTGATTTATGAACTAGAAATCGATATGCTTTACTAATGGTCGCATATCCTATGAAAATACAATCAACGGTTTTCGGTCCTATTTTTACTCTTTTAGATTTAGGAACTTGCACGTTTGCCAAACACCCCCACACTTTAAAATAATTCAAGTTGGGGTACTCGATTTAGTATCCGGTTATCCGTAAGAACGGCTTCCCCCCATAAGTACTGTGGCAAACCAGAACTTATCAACAATGCATTCATCATCTCCTTTAATGAACGATTCTTTCTTTCCGCAATCCTATTGGATTGGGGCGTGTAAGGGGCCGTTGTTTGATGAATTATTCCATATTCTAAACATATTTCTTCAAAGGGAGATTCATATTCGCTACCCCTATCACTTCTTATCATTTTAATTTTCTTGTTAAGTTGCGTTTCAACTTCATTTTGTATTGCATGAATGCATCTATTACTTCATCTTTACTATTAAGTAAGTAAACATAGCAATATCGAGCACTGTCATCAATAAAAGTTATGAAATACTTCTTTTCACCGCGAGATGGTATTGACTTCATGTCGCAAATATATGTGTGAATTAAGTCTAAAGGATTTGAATTCCTTTCAACTGACTTACAAGGATGTTTAACATACTTAGATTTCACACATATTTGATTGTCGCACTCAAATATAGGCAATACTTTCAAATTAATTATTTTTCGCAAGGTTTTATAATTGACATGACCCAAACGTATATGCCATAATTTATTTGACTCAAGTAAGTAAGAAGAAGCTGAAATTTTATTATTATTCTCAATAACCATTACATTCAGCTTGAAAAGGCCCTCAGTGAGGTAACCTTTTCCTACAAACATTTCATTCTTACTTATTACAACCTTATCGGATACAAAAACACATTTAAACCCATTCTTAACAAGAAGTCCAGCAGAGACTAAGTTCTTTCTAATCTCGGGAACATGAAGGACGTTTTTCAAAGTCACCACCTTACCAGAAGTCATTTTCATAAATATCTTCCTAGATCCTTCAATTTTGGCCGTTGCAGAATTTCCCATAGAAAACGTCTCTTCGGGTTCAACAAGAGCATATGTAGCAAACACTTCTCTAACAGAACAAACATGGCGAGTGGCTCCAGAATCAATCCACAAGTCATCGATATCTTCAAACTGGTGTAGCGAATTACACACTGGTGTAGCGATACTTCAAACTCCACTGTTTTAGCGAACACAAAGATCGGTAGCAATCACACTTACTGTTGCTTTGTTTGTAGTTAAAACAATGCAAAAGAAAGGAGAAAAAGTCAGAAATTTGTATGAAAAATCTGAGAGAATTGAATGGTATTAACGAATACCGAAGCCGAAGCCGAGCCGAGCGACGACGACGACGGCGTGAGGCTTGCCTTCTTCTTAACTCTTTAAGAGCTAGAAGAAGTGCAATTGTATATATACCCATCAAAACCTTTTTCTCTTCCAATATGGGACAATGGGAAACTCAAATATTTTCAATTTCCCCCTCATTTCCCATTCACCCTCTTTTAAGCTACATTTAAGCTTAAAAACTCAAGAGACACCCCTTTGGTGCATGTGACTCCGCCACTGGTTGGTGGGGATTGGGAATAGTTAACCAACTGAACTAGCCGAAAATCACGACTCACAAAAATTAAAATCTCAGTACATATGTAGAAATTTCTTCTCCTACGAATTCTGCCTATATATATCTCCATTTGCAGAGTTTTCATCACTAATCTTCACTTTTAGAACTGCAGCGCGTTGTTGTATTCTGCGACCTCTAACCTGCAGTGAGAGAATGGTAGTGAAAGATTCGGACTACGTGAGAGGGATATTAAGGGTTAAATATCTGATCCCATTTTGATTAATGAAGAAACTCTAATTGAAGTTAATGGTTTGATGACACAACTAACATTCATTTTAGTGTGCCCGAGGATTCGACACTAAATTAAGTTTCTATTACTTCTACTCCAAAAATGGGAGTAAATTTTACCTAACCCCTTTAACTTTTTAGGGTAGGGACACGATATCCCCCACCTTTTGAAAGGGAAAGTGAACCCCTTTAATCCAAAAGCGAACAAGAAAATAAAAAGAATCCTTGCCGGAATTTATAAATGTTATATTTATCCCTTGTTTGGAGGAAACTTTAAGGATTAAGACAACACGATTAATTTTTTCCTCCAAAAAATTTGTTTAAAAAGTACAGATTGTTATCCTATATAGTATCAATAACTGTATATATTAGTACATTAATTAAATACAGTAGTTGCTCCGCCTTCCTCTATTATTTGCAACACATTCATGCTAGCTGCTTCTCTACCACAACTAACAAAACACCATAAAATCAAATAATACCCATATGAAATATGAATATACTCATAAAGAGCACAAATAGATTTGTTTACCTTCAGGGAGCAAAAGCCAAAGGAAAATCTTCTTGAATGAAAACTAGATTTTAAAGAAAGTTTAACCTGGACAACATGTAATAGTTATTAGTGTAATAATTCATATTTTTAAAGATATTTATTTTTGGATGAAAAAATAATTATTTTGTTATAATTCTTTGTATTACTAAGTATTAGTGTATTCTAAGTGTTAGTGTAAAATGAGAATTTTTTAAGATGCTTCTCTTTACAACAACAACAACAACCCAGTATAATCCCACTAGTGGGGTCTGAGGAGAGTAATGTGTACGCAGACCTTACCCCTACCCTGGGGTAAAGATGCTGTTTTCAATAGACCCTCGACATCCTTCCCTTCAAGATCTACCCACCTTTGCTCTTGGGGTGACTCGAACTCACAATCTCTTGGTTGAAAGTGGAGGGTGCTTACCATCAGAGCAACCCACCTTGTCCAGGAAAGAAATTAATCATATTGTTGTAATATTTATAGTTTCTCTCTGTCAAGGGATAATAATGACATTTACAAATTCTGGTAAGAGTTTTTTTTTTTGTTGACTTTTGGGTTAAAGGAGATTCATTTCCCCTCAAAAGTGAAGGGAGTATTGTTTCCTAACTCTAAGGGGATTTACCGTTCCCAATAGTGGAGGGGGTATCATTTCTCTTAACTCTTAAACGTTAAGGGGTTAAAGGGGTAAAGTGGAATTAATAAATGTCAAAAGAAGTTGTAACTAATAAAACCATTAATTTTATCAGACATCTAACAAAAGTGCGCCCGAGAATCTGGTACTAATATTTTGGACGTTAGGCTTCATGTAAGAGTCTGCCTTGTAACCACTAAACTTAGAATGATTTTTCATAAATAACCACAAAAAATAAGAAAAAAATAAGAAAAAATAAGAACAAGGCGTCTCGCTATTTTCTCCCTCATATTCATTTGTATGTGACAAAGGAAGACTACTTAGATAACAACTTCTATCTGAAGTCTTACATATATCTAGGCACTTTAACACATGTTTGAAATATAGTTCGAAACTAAAGTGTGGTATTTTTGAATTCAAGCGATCAAAATAGGTAAAAAAAAAGACAGGACACCATAATATATATCGTTGTTATTCACCGCAATATACCTTAATAACACGTTTGTCCGTTAAGGTATAGCGCGGTGAATAACTGCGCTATAGGTACATCGCGCATATATATCGCGCTATACATAAATGTTGGGCCCACTAATAATTCTTCTGCACTTAACTGACACACCAATAATTCATAGGGGTATAACGCGCATATTTAACGCGTTATACATCAAATAATTGTACCCCCAGGCTGGCCTTTTCCTTATTTAAGGAGTTTTGGGATTTTGTAAAAATCCATTCAGGATCCTTCAAGTCTTCCGAAATATTTGCTCGTTAAATATTTATTCGTTAAGTTATTTTGCATTTTGTCATAATGTTCGAAGAGCGAAAAATTAGGGTTTTATTATATTGGGGGGGAAGGGGGGTGAGGTTGTAGCGGAGAATAACTCAATACGGTATAATTGTTCTCCACAGTGTCATGTTAAGTTTCCACTTACAATGGAGTACGATAGATTGATATCATTGTTATGTAANACGTTAAGTTGCCACTTATAATGGAGTACGATACATTGGTATTGTTGTTATGTAAAAAATGAGTGTGAGCAAATGTTCGGTGAATATTAAAGTAACCGGAAGATATTCGTATTATGTTACTCCGCAAGGGGTTGCTTGTTATGCTGAGTTTAACATCGAAGACGATGAAACTCTGGCAGATTTTTTGAGGACTTCGGATAAACACTGGGAACTTCTTGTGATAAAAATATTGAAATGTACGTCAAGGCTGAACACGTTCGCAATAATGAGGTTCCGCAAAGTAAGAATATCCTTCAATCATCGGGTGGTTATTTTGGAGCAGTTTTAGCCGAACAGGTTCCAAGTGAAAGAATTTGGCCTGATCTAAACTTATCTCTACATGCGAATGAGGATCGAGGACATAATTTCCCCCCATGTTTATATAATCCACAAGCCGAGTGGTAAACTTTAATTTTTCCTTATGTTATGATGTTTATTTTTATGTATTGAATTTGTATTAAGACTCATATATTCCACACGGGATACCGGCTAAATATGAATTTTACAAGTTATGAACCAACAGACAGTTGGAATATGCCTAATTTTGGTGTGTTGGATCATGGTAGTTCATCCAGGAGTCATCACCAACAGGATAATGTGCATCATGGGATATCAACACATTATGATTTGTAAGTAAAGTGATAAAGTGTATATGTAAAGTTTGTATGAATTTGAGAAACTCATTATTTTATTGGTTGTGCAGTGAAAACGAGCAATTTGAAGGCCATGTCCTTACTCAATTACCCCAAAAGACATATTTAATCGGGATCTGGCAGATGCGCAGAGTCAGGAAGAGAATAGTGATTATAACAATAATACTGATGAGTCTAGAGATGACATACCCTTCCCTGATGAGGGTGATGATGATGAGGACGAGAATGCTGAACCTGATTTGACGAGGGAACATACTACACGTCCCGTTATACTAAGAGTGTACGAGTCCCATGTGTCGTTTCATTCAAGGGAGATTCCCTACCTTGATCATTTTCTAAGTATGACGGATGTGGATGCCCTCACAAGGGATCTTGACGAAATTCAGACATTAATATGGGATGAATCTAGAGCAACGACGCTGTCAAAGGGCATGCTTTTTGCTGATAAAGCGCGCCTAAGCAAGGCGGTGTGAATGTACAACATAAAAGAGTATCATAAGATTGTGGTTCATGAGTCATCTACGGAAGTATACAAGGTTATTTGTCGTAGATGGTTTCAAGGTTGTAATTGGATGCTACATGCGAGGAAGCTGAAAATAAATATGTGGGTTGTGGGTAAATACATTGGCACTCACAATTATGAAATGGACACATTCAATGGGAATCATTTTAAATTGAATGTTGACTTGATTTCTCTTGTCTTGATTCCACACATTTAAGCGTCCATAAGGTACAAGATCAAAGAGTGTATAACGTCTGTAAACTAGGTATATGGATGTACTATTACCAAAAGAAAGGCATTTCTTGGGCGCAAATGTGCGTTTGAAATTATTTATGGTAACTGGGATAAGCCCTTTGCCTCTCTACCCAGGTACATGGCCGTATTACAACACTTTAACCCTGGGACTGTTGTTGAATAGAAGCTTGAGCGGAGTTCGGGAATACCATAACAAATATTCAGATATGTGTTCTGGCCATTTAAACCATCCATTGGTGGTTTTCTGCATTGTCGGTCGGTAATATCCATAGACGAAACTCATGTCTATGGAAAGTATGATATTAAATTGTTGATCGTCATTGCAGTAAATGCTAATGGAAGTATATTTCCCCTAGCATTTGTTATTTGTGCTAATGAAAGCCAAGAGGCGTGGACATTATTTTTGAACTACTTGAAGGAGCACGTTGTCAGACAACGTTCATGTATTTGTCTAATATCTGATCGGCATAGCGGTATTTTAAGTTCTGTACAGAATTTGCATGCATGGGAGGAACCGTACGCCTACCACTGTTATTGTGTGAGGCACCTGAAGGCTAACTTCCAGAGGGCTTATCCGAACAAAGACTTGCATGATTTAATGTGGATGGTTGCAATAGATCACCAAGAGTATAAATTCAGAAGGCGAATGGAATTGATCAGGAAGGAAGACCAAGGAGCTTATAGTTGGTTCATGCGACATGAGCTTGACAAATGGACTTTGCATGCAGATGGTGGCAGAAGGTGGGAAATTCTGACTACAAATGTGTTAGAGTCTTTCAACGGGTTATTGAAGTATGCACGTGGATTTCCTGTCACTGCCATGGTGCAGATTTCATTCAAACAGATGGCGGAGAGGTTTGTTGAAAGATCTAGAGGTGCATCATCATTGATGGAAAAGTGCGTTGAATTTATGCCAATACCAATGAAAAGATTTGAGAAATACAGGAAGCTAGCACAATGACATTCATTTTTGCACTATTGCAACGAGCAAAATTTTTTTGAAGTTCACACTGCTATTCATCAACACCTGGGGAATAATACATACACCGTCAATGAAACCAGAAGGTTATGCTCTTGCGAGAAATGGTCCATCTATCACATGTCATGCTTTCAACATACAGGTTTCGCGACAACGAGGTTCGTTGATAAAGAATATAGTGTTGCTGCAAACTTAAACACCTATAGTGGACAGTTGCAGCTAGTGGGTACTGAGCATTATTGGTCGTCGGAACCATTTAAAATGGTGTGTAACAAGGATTATGTGCGTCAACGACAAGTACAAAAAAGAACGCGTATACGGAACCACATGGATGTTGGCGATATTGTTTATGCGCGTAAATGTGCCATATGTTCGCAAACAGGACACGACCATCGTAAATGTCCTTCAGCTGGTTTGGGTAGCGGTGATAATTCAGCTCTCAGTGGAAATTCATCCAATGTGCCCAATTATCAAGGAGACACGTAGTGTTTTGTTGCAGTAAGTTGTTTTAATAAGTGTATGTAAATGTTCAACTTGCAAAATATATGAAATAAAATTATATTTCTATTGGGGTTAAATCTAATTGGTATTTAGCATTAATACTTCAGTACAATAATTTAACATACACCCAAAACAAAAATTATCATTCACTATTATCGTCGATGTCTGGTACTATTTCATTGTCAATGTATTCATCTTCTTCGTCAACATCGTGTACGTACCGTTCGGGACAGAGAGCATCATAATCTAGGCACCAGTTGACACATATTTCTCGTATTTCATCGCTATCATCAATAAGACCACTTGCTTGATTTCTACAATAATATGGGACTCCTACGTCCAACGTATATGGTAGAAACTTAGGTAGTCCCTCCTACTCGACATATATTGGGAAAATAGGATAATCATTGTCTCTATGCAATTTTTTATTTTCTAATAAATCCCAGTACTGATCCTCCATTCCTCCCAGATAGTTAAGATCATCCATTGCATGATGAACAACTAGTGTCTTTTTTATTTCTAGAATCTCCTTCATCAAATGCCGAATCACTTCTGGTTCATCTTTTGTATGTGTTTGTTTGGAAGGTTGCAGACAGTGCTTGTGGCACAACAAGCCCATGCCAGCGTCATAGTACTTTATAATCACATCATTTTGAGTAAAGGGGAATCCATTGTAGTGTTTTGCCCCAAATTCCCATACATTCAGTCTTTGTAGAATGCGTTTCGCCCTCAATAATGTGCCCTGCAACTTTGAGATCAGTGTGTATATTGATAGGCTTATTTTCCAAGGGACACAGAACACCATATCACTTGTCATCAACCAAATTAGTATAGCAACCTAGCATATTTGTTTCAAGGTAGGGATCGATAATGTTAAGACGTGTTCCATGGGGATATGTTGAACAACCTTCACCCTTTTGCCTCTTCTTGAATCACTTATTAAATGTTAGTGGCATTTTTGAAATCTATGTTGTAATGTTTCTACAAATGGACTTTGAATACAGATCACTTGGTTCAGTTTAAGAAGTTGTCTTATACCCTAAAGAATCATTAGCGCGCCAACAATATACATTATGTGTATTGTCTTATCTACCTGAAAAAGCTGTCGTTCTGGAAAAGTTATCTTGTACCCTAAAAAATCATTATCACGCGAAACATAACACGCCACCAATATGTGTATTATTTTGTCGACTTGAAAAAGCTGTCGTTCTGGAAAAGTTGTCTTGTACCGTAAAGAATCATTATCACGCAAAACATAGCGCGCCACCAATATGCGTTATGTGTATTGTCTTGTCGATCTGAAAAAGCTGCCGTTATGGAAAAGCTATCTCGTACCCTAATGAATCATTATCACACGAAACATAGTGCGCCACCAATATGCGTTATGTGTATTAGCTTTCTATAAAAGCCTAGCGCATTTTAGTTATTATTTGCGCTTAACGAAACAAATAGAAAAACTTTCCATTAGTTTTCATTTTTCTTGCATTACGAAATGTCTGGACGCAATGACGTACCAAGGTATTATTATGGAAAACATGCAATTTTGAAGCCATGTTGGTCAAATTACAATCTTCTAATTACCTGACCGATCATTTTGAGAGTAATAGCCCCGATCCCCTATTTACTATTTTCTCTGTACCTTTTTCTGCTTATGTGACTTGCCGGGAGGTTCCATTTGTGATTTTGGAGTGATTTGGGACACTTAGTCCCTAAAACAGAAGCTTAAGTCCTAGGATATTGACTGTAGTTGGAACTGTGTTAGGACGACTCCGGAATGGAGTTTTGTCAATTTTGTTAGCTCTGTTAGGTGATTTTGGACTTAGGGGCATATCCGGATTGTGTTTTAGAGGTCTGTAGCTGAATTAGGCTTGAAATGGGGAAAGTTGAATTTTTGGGAAGTGTGACCGGAAGTGGACTTTTTGATATCGGGGTCGGATTCCGATTCCGGAAGTGGGAGTTGGTCTGTAATGTCGAATATAACTTGCATGCAAAATTTGAGGTCAATCGCATGGTGTTATAGGACTTGTTGGTATGTTTGGTTGAGATCCCGGGGGTGCTCGGGTGAGTTTCGGATGCTTAACGGATCATTTTGGACTTATGAGGAATTGCAGAATTTTTTGGTTTTCTAGTTACTGGTTTCTTTTTTCGCGTTCGTGAGGGGAGGCCCGTGTTCGCGAAGAGGAACTGGTGGCAGGTGGGATTTTGTGCTTCGCATTCGCGAAGCTCTGAGGCAAATGGTCTACGCGTTCACGATGAAGGTCCCACGTTCGCGTAGAGGAAATGGTCACCTAAGTCTTGAGGCCCCTTTTTGCCTACGCATTCGCGATGTTGGTCCCACGTTCGCGTAAGGTTGAGCTGAGTGACCTTCGTGTTGATGATTAGTCCATCGTGTTCGCGATGAAGGCTTTCAGGCTGGAGTAAGTTTGTGCTTCACGAACGCGAGGGTTCTTCCGCGTTCGCGAAGAAGGGATGCCTGGGCAGAATATAACATTCCAAAATCGAGGGTTAAGCCATTTTTAGCATAACTTGAGATAAAGGGCTCGGATTTGGACGAGATTTTGAGGGAATTTCAAAGACATCGATTGGGTAATTATTCTTCACTTGTTTTTGGTTATATCCCACTAATATATCATTAATTCCATCCTTTAATTTCGGAAACATTTGGAAAAAATGGGAGAAAGTTCTTCAACTAAGTTTTTGGGTTTTGATTCGGATTTTGATGTCGGATTTGGATACTTTTGGTACGAGTGAACTCATGAGAGAATGGGTGTTTATATTATGTGAATTTTACCTGATTCCGAGACGTGGGCCCGTGTCGATTTTCTTGTTCTTCCTTGAACTTTATCAGTTTTAACTGTTGAATTCTTGCCATTAACTGTTGTATTTATCAGTTTAGCTGTGTATTTACTTTTGAGACTATGGGGCGATACCTCGGGAGTTCTTCCTACATATTTACTTTTGAGACTACGAGGCGGTACCTCGGGAGGTCTCCCTGCATATTTACTTTTGAGACTACGAGGCGATACCTCGAGAGTTCTCCCTGTATATTTACTTTTGGGACTACGAGGCGGTACCTCGGGAGGTCTCCCTGCATATTTACTTTTGAGACTACGAGGCGGTACCTCGGGAGGTCTCCCTGCATATTTACTTTTGAGACTACGAGGCGGTACCTCGGGAGGTCTCCCTGCATATTTACTTTTGAGACTACGAGGCGGTACCTCGGGAGGTCTCCCTGCATATTTACTTTTGAGACTACGAGGCGGTACCTCGGGAGGTCTCCCTGCATATTTACTTTTGAGACTACGAGGCGGTACCTCGGGAGGTCTCCCTGCATATTTACTTTTGAGACTACGAGGCGGTACCTCGGGAGGTCTCCCTGCATATTTACTTTTGAGACTACGAGGCGGTACCTCGGGAGGTCTCCCTGCATATTTACTTTTGAGACTACGAGGCGGTACCTCGGGAGGTCTCCCTGCATATTTACTTTTGAGACTACGAGGCGGTACCTCGGGAGGTCTCCCTGCATATTTACTTTTGAGACTACGAGGCGGTACCTCGGGAGGTCTCCCTGCATATTTACTTTTGAGACTACGAGGCGGTACCTCGGGAGGTCTCCCTGCATATTTACTTTTGAGACTACGAGGCGGTACCTCGGGAGGTCTCCCTGCATATTTACTTTTGAGACTACGAGGCGGTACCTCGGGAGGTCTCCCTGCATATTTACTTTTGAGACTACGAGGCGGTACCTCGGGAGGTCTCCCTGCATATTTACTTTTGAGACTACGAGGCGGTACCTCGGGAGGTCTCCCTGCATATTTACTTTTGAGACTACGAGGCGGTACCTCGGGAGGTCTCCCTGCATATTTACTTTTGAGACTACGAGGCGGTACCTCGGGAGGTCTCCCTGCATATTTACTTTTGAGACTACGAGGCGATACCTCGAGAGTTCTCCCTGTATATTTACTTTTGGGACTACGAGGCGGTACCTCGGGAGATCCCCCCTACACATTTACTTTTGAGAGTACGAGGAGGTACCTCAGGATATCTCCTAGCGTATTTACTTTTGGGACTGCGAGACGGTATCTCGGGATATCCCCTACTGAGTATCTCATTGTACTATGTTGTTAATTCTCTGTGAATTCTTTCTGTTAAATTCTTCATTTTTCTTCATTTTATATTTATCATCTGTCTTATTATTATATCCTCGTAGGGCCCGGACATGACCTCGTCACTACTCTACCGAGGTTAGGCTTGTCACTTACTGGGTACCGTTGTGGTGTACTCATGCTACTCTTTTGCACATGTTTTGTTTGCAGATCCAGATGCTTCTTATCAGCCCCGCTATTAGCTGAGAGTACTTGCTGCTGTATGAAGACTTCAAGGTACATATGCCGCGTCCGCAGACCTCGGAGTCCCCTTCTATTCTCTCCCATGTCATTTACCTCCCGTACTTCTTTTATTAGACTCTGGTGTATAGATATACTAGTTTCCTTTTGTAGCTTGTGACTTATGATGTTCCGGATTTTGGGAATATTGTGTATTTATAGAGTGTTGGTTATTATACATGCAGAGCGACATTGTTACCAGTTATTTGGTTATCCATTGCAGTTAGTTGTTAAGTTTTACTTCTATTTTTTGTTATTTCCGCAATTTGATAGGCTTACCTAGTCGTAGATACTAGGTGCTGTCACGACGTTTTACGGAGGGAGTTTTGGGTCGTGACAACTTGGTATCAGATCCCTTGGTTCATAGGTGTCGTGAGTCACAAGCAAGTTCAGTAGAGTTTCGCGAATCGATACAGAGACGTCTATATTTATCTTCGGGAGGCTATGGAACTATTAGGGAAAAAATAACACTTCATTGAATCATTGTCGTGCGAAATTGTTGACTTCGAAATTCTAAACTTCTATATTCTATTCTCTCGCAGATGGTGAGGAAACGTATAGGCGGATCTGATGACCAGTCCTGTTAGAGCCGCGAGAGGCCGAGGCCGAGGACGTCCACGCGGTGCAGCCAGAGTACCCGCACGTGCTGCTACAGAGGAGCCCCTAGTAGCTCTAGCTGGAGGACAGACACCTGAGGTACCTGTTGTTGCACCAGCCCTCCAGGAGACTCTAGCCCAATTTTTGAGCATGTTCAACACCTTGGCTCAAGCTGGCTTGATTCCACTTGCTCCTGCCACATCTCAGGTCGGGGGAGGGGCACAGACTCCTGCCGCCCGTACCCCAGAGTAGCGGGTTCAGGTCGACCAGGTTCCAGATATTATACTGATGCAGCCTGTAGCTCCAGCTCAGCCCGAGGTTAGGGCAGTAGTTTTTGAGGCGGAACAGCTCAGACTTGAGAGGTACAAGAAGTACCACCCTCCTACCTTCAGTGGATTGGTGACAGATGATGCCCAGGGTTTTCTGGAGGAGTGTCACTGTATTCTCCGTACTATGGGCGTAGCGGAGTCAAGTGGGCTTTATTTTACTACATTCTAGCTTAGAAAAGTAGCCTATCAGTGGTGGCGTGTTTATGAGTTGGGTAGTCTGGCTGAGGCAGCTTCACTTACATGGACCCAGTTCTCGGACATGTTCTTGAGGGAGTATGTTCCCCAGAGTCTCAAAGACTCATGGCACGCGGAGTTTGAGCAGTTGTACCAGGGTGCTATGACTGTGTCAGAGTTTGTAGTTTGCTTCAGTAATTTGGCTCGACATGCAGCCGCCTTGGTTGCCACAGTTTGAGAGAGGGTTTGTCGGTTTATCGAGGGACTCCACCCTAGTATTAGGCTTAGCATGGCCCGGGAGTTGGAGATGGATATTTCTTACCAACAGGTTGTGAGTATTGCTAGGAGATTGAAGGGTATGCTTGCTCGGGAGAGAGAGGAGAGAGAGGCCAAAAGGTATCGAGAGTTTGGCACTTAAAGTGGTACTCGTTCCCCAGCTACAGTTCACCATGGTAGGGGCTATATGAGTCCCCGGTCATTCAGCGCTTCCAGCTACCAGTGGTATTCCGTCCCCTTCTATTATATACCGCAAGTATCTTGTACACCTCATGCACGGGGTGTTTTTAGCAGTAAATCCAGCAGACCTGGCTCGAGCAAGTCACAACAGCCACGCCCTCTGAGAGCTTGTTTTGAGTGTGGCGACACTCGCCATATGGTGAGGGATTGTCACAGACTTAGGAGGGGTGCCCCTCCACAAATTTCTGTGACACTGCGTGCTCCACCGCGTCCTCAGGCTATGATTACAGCACCAGCTACTACTCCACCTACTCAGCCAGCTCGAGGTGGAGGTCGGGGATGTCGAGGTCGCCCTAGAGGGGGAGGCCAGGCCAAATATTATGCTCTTCCTGCTCGTACAAAGGCAGTTGCTTCTGACTCTGTCATTACAGGTATTGTTCTGGTCTGTCAGAGAGATGCGTCAGTTTTATTTGATTGAGGCTCCACTTATTCTTATGTGTCATCTTGTTTTGCCCCATATTTGGGCGTATCTCGTGATTCTTTGAGTTCCCCTGTGTATATGTCTACACCTGTGGGAGATTCTCTTGTTATGGACCATGTGTATCAGTCATGTTTGGTTGTTCTTAGTGGTTTTGAGACCGGAGCCCATTTATTATTTCTCAGCATGGTAGACTTTGATATTATTTTGGGTATGGACTGGTTGTCGCCCCATTATGCTATTCTTAATTGTCATACTAAGAACGTGACGCTGGCTATGCCAAGATTAACCCGATTAGAGTGGAGAGGTACCTTAGAGTATACTCCCATTAGAGTTATTTCATTTCTTAAAGCTCAACGAATGGTTGAGAAGGGGTATGATGCGTATCTATCTTATGTGAGAGATGTCAGTATTCATTTGTATTTCCAGCTGATCTTCCAGGCATGCCACCCGATAAAGATATTGACTTTGGCATTGATTTGTTGCCGGGAATTGAGCCCATCTCTATTCCTCTATATCGTATGGATCCTCCTGAGTTGATGAAGTTGAAGGAGCAGTAACAGGAGTTGCTTGATAAGGGATTCATTCGGCCCAGTGTGTCACATTGGGGTGCTATTGTCTTGTTTATGAAGAAGAAGGATGGTTCTATGCGTATGTGTAATGATTATTGCGAGTTAAATAAAGTCATAGTGAAGAACAGGTATGCATTGCCTCGTATTGATGACCTATTTGATCAGTTACAAGGTGCTAGAGTATTTTTCAAGATTGACTTACGTTCAGGCTATCATCAGTTGAAGATTCGGGAGCCAGATATCCCGAAGACTACTTTCAGGACTCGGTATGGTCACTACGAGTTTCTTGTGATGTCGTTTGGGCTGACCAACGCCCCAACAACATTTATGCACTTGATGCACAGTGTGTTCCGACCCTATCTTGACTCATTTGTCATTGTGTTTATTGACGATATTCTGGTGTACTCTCGGACTCGGGAGAATCATGAGCAACACCCGAGGACTGTGCTTCAGACCTTGAGAGAAAAGAAGTTATATTCAAAATTTTCATAGTGCGAGTTTTGTCTAGAATTAGTGGCATTCTTGGGTCATGTAGTATCGAGTGATGGGATCAAGGTGGATCCGAAGAAGGTGGAAGCAGTGAGGAATTGACCTAGACCGTCCTAAGTTACGAAGATCTAGAGTTTCTTGGTTTGGCGGGGTATTATCGTCGATTTGTATGCGATTTCTCATCTATTGCAGCACCTATGACCAAGCTGGCCCAGAAGGGTGCTCCGTTCAGGTGGACATAGGAGTTTCAAGAGAGCTTTCATAAGCTCAAAACAGCTTTAACTACAGACCCAGTATTAGTATTGCCTACGGGTTTGGGGTCTTATACGGTATATTGTGATGCGTTATGGATTGTTCTCGGCGTGGTTTTGATGCAGGATGGTAGGGCGATTGCCTATGAATCCAGACAACTGAAGGTGCATGAAAAGAACTATCCTTTCCACGACCTTGAGTTAGCAGCTATTGTTTATGCCTAGAAGATTTGGTGGCACTATTTGTACAGTGTTCCTTATGAGATCTACATCGATCACCGGAGTTTGCAGCATCTGTTCAAACAAAAGGATCTTAACTTGCATCAGCGTAGGTGGTTGGAGCTACTTAAGGATTATGATATCACCATTTTGTACCATCCCGGGAAGGCCAATGCAGTGGTCGATGCTTTGAGTCGCCGGGCAGAGAGTTTGGGGAGCTTAGTATATCTAACAGCAGTAGAGAGGCCATTGGCATTGGATGTTCAGACCTTAGCCAGCCAGTTTGTTAGATTGGATATTTTTGAGCCGAGTCGAGTATAAGCTTGTGTAGTCTCTCAGTCTTCTCTTTATGATCGTATCAGGGAGCATTAGTATGATGACCCCCATCTGCTTGTCCTTAAGGACACAGTTCATCATGGTGATGCTAAGGAGGTCACTATTAGAGATGATGGTGCACTGAGGATGCATAGCAGGCTATGTGTGCCCAATGTAGATGGTTTGCGTGAGTTGATTCTCCAGGAGGCTCACAGTTCGTGGTATTCCATTCATCCGGGTACCGAGAAGATGTCTCATGACTTGAGGCAGCATAACTGGTGGAGGATAATTAAGAAGGACATAGTGGAATATGTGGCTCGGTGTCTAAATTACCAGCAAGTAAAATATGAGCATCAATGGCCAGGTGGATTGCTTCAGAAGTTAAAGATTTTGGAGTGGAAATGGGAGCGAATCACTATGGATTTCATTGCTGGGCTTCCACGGACTCAACGAAAGTTTGATGAAATTTGGGTGATAGAGGATAGGCTGACCAAGTCAGCTCATTTTATTCCTGTGATGACTACCTATTCTTCTGAACAGCTGGCTCGAGTTTATATCCGTGAGATCGTCAGACTTCATGGTGTACCGGTATCTATCATCTCTGATCGGGGTACGTAGTTTACATCACGGTTATGGAGGGTCGTACAACATAAGTTTGGTACTCGAGTGGAGTTGAGCACAACATTTCACCCTCAGACAGATGGACATTCCGAGCATACTATTCAGATATTAGAGGATATGCTCTGTGCGTGTGTGATGGAGTTTGGAGGTTAGTAGGATCAGTTCTTGCCACTTGCGGAGTTTGCCTACAACAATAGTTATTAGTCGAGCATCCATATGGCACTGTATCAGGCTTTGTATGGTAGGCAGTGCCGGTCTCCTGTGGGTTGGTTTGAACCGGATGAGGCTATGTTATTGGGTACAGACTTGGTTCAGAATGCTCTGGAGAAGGTTAAGGTTATTCAGGATCGACTTTAAACAGTGCAGTCCAGACATAAGAGTTATGCGGATCGAAAGGTTCGCGATGTTGCATTCATGGTTAGAGAGCGGGTCCTGTTCCGGGTGTCACCCATGAAGGGTGTTTTGAGGTTCAGAAAGAATAGCAAGTTGTGCCCAAGGTTTATTGGCCCATTCGAGGTGTTGCGACGTGTTGGGGAGGTTGCTTATGAGCTTGCCTTGCCTCCCAGACTAACAGGAGTCCATTCGGAATTTTATGTTTCTATGCTCCGAAAGTATCACGGCGATCCATCTCATATGGTTGATTTCAGCTCAGTCCAGTTGGATAAGGATTTATCTTATGTTGAGGAGTCGGTGGCTATTTTGGACAGGCAGGTTCGAAAGCTGAGGTCGAAGAACATTACTTCTGTAAAGGTTCAGTGGAGGGGTCAACCGATCGAGGAGTCGACTTGGGAGAAGGATACCGAGCATGATATGCGCAGCCGTTATCCTCATCTTTTCACCACTTCAGGTATGTCTCTATGCTTGTTCGAGAATGAACGGTTGTTTTAAGAGGGGGATGATGTAACGACTCGGCCGGTCATTTTGAGAGTAATAATCCTGATCTCCTATTTACTATTTTCCCTGTACCATTTTCTGCTTATGTGACTTGCCGAGAGCTTTCGTTTGTGGTTTCGGAGTGATTTGGGACACTTAGTCCCTAAAACGGAAGCTTAAGTCCTAGGATATTGATTGTAGTTGGAATTGAGTGAGGACAACTCTGGAATGGGGTTTTGTCGGTTTCGTTAACTCCGTTATTTGATTTTGGATTTATGAGCGTGTCAAGATTGTGTTTTGGAGGTCTATAGCTGAATTGAGCTTGAAATGGCGAAAGTTGAATATTGGGAAGTTTGACCGAAAGTAGATTTTTTGATATCGGGGTCAGATTCCGATTTTGGAAGTAAGAGTAGGTCCGTAATGTCGAATATAACTTGCATGCAAAATTTGAGGTCAATCAGACGTGGCTTGATAGGTTTCGGCATCAGTTGTAGAAGTTTGAAGTTTCAAAGTTCATTAAGTTTAGATTGGTGGGTGATTCATGTTTTTGTCATTGTTTGATGTGTTTTGAGGGTTCGACTATATTCATATGGTGTTATAGGACTTGTTGGTATGTTTGGTTGAGATCCGGTGGGCCTTGGGTGAGTTTCGGATGCTTAACAGATCATTTTGGACTTGTGAAGAATTATAGAATCTTCTGGTTTTCCAGTTACTGGTTTCCTTCTTCGCGTTCGTGGGGGGAGACCACGTTCGCGAAGAGGAATTAGTGGCAGGTGGGATTTTTTGCTTCCCATTCGCGATGGAGGTCCCGCGTTCGTGAAGCTCTGAGGCAAATGGTCTACGCGTTCGCAAAGAAGGTCCCGCGTTCGCGTAGAGGAAGTGGTCACCTGAGTCTCCAGGCCCCTTTTTTCCTACGCGTTCGCGATGTTGGTCCCGCGTTTGTGTAGGGTCGAGCTGAGTGACCTTCGCATTCGTGATTAGTCCATCGCGTTCACGACGAAGGATTTCGGGCTATAGTAAGTTTGTGTTTAGCAAACGCGAGGGTTCTTCCGCGTTCACGAAGAAGGAATGCCTGGGCAAATATAACATTCCAAAATCGAGGGTTAATCCATTTTTACCATAACTTGAGATAGAGGGCTCGAATTTGGACGAGTGTTTGAGGTATTTTCAGAGACATCGATTGGGTAATGATGCTTCACTTGTTTTTGGTTATATCCCACTAATCTATCATTAATTTCCTCCTTTAATTTCGAATTTGGGTTGAAAAATTTGGGGAAAATGGGAGAAAGTTTTTCAACTAAGTTTTTGGGTTTTGATTCGTGAGAGAATGGGGGTTCATATTTTGTGACTTTTACCTGATTCCGAGACGTGGGTCCGAGTCGACTTTTAAGGTGATTTTCGAAATTCTTGTTAAAGTATTGAATTTATTAATTAGACGAGTCTATTATAGTTGTATTTATGATATGTAATTGTGTTTGGCTAGATTTGGGCCATTCAGAGTCGGATAATCGAGAAAATGGCATTTTTACGGATTGATTGAGCTTGATTCTAGGTAAGTGTCTTGCCTAACTTTGTGTGGGGGAAATCTCCTTAGGATTTGGTACTGTTGTGATATGTGAGCGCCGTGTACGTGAGGTGACGAGTGCGTACACGGGCTATTTGTTGTAAAACCCGACTTTTACTGAGTAGTAACTTGTTTTCATCTTAATTGAGTTATACCAGCATGTGTAGTTATCCTGTTTAGTCTAATATCGCATGTCTACGTGCTTTAAATGCTTATTTGAACTTTATGTAGCATGCCTAGACCCCATTAATGGGATTTTACTGGGTTGTTGTTGTTGTTGTTGTTGTATGTAGCATGCCTAGTTGAATTCTTGCTGTTAACTGTTGTATTTATCGGTTGCGCTGTGTATATTCTTTTGAGACTACGAGGCGTACCTCGGGAGTTCTTCCTGCATATTTACTTTCGAGACTACGAGGCGGTACCTCGGGAGTTCTCCCTGAATAATTACTTTTGAGACTACGAGGCGATACTTCGAGAGTTCTCCCTGTATATTTACTTTTGGGAATACGAGGTGGTACCTCGGGAGATCCCCCTGCACATTTAATTTTGAGACTACGAGGCGGTACCTCGGGAAATCTCCTAGCGTATTTACTTTTGGGACTATGAGACGCTATCTCGGGAGATCCCCTGCTGAGTATCTCATTGTATTGTGTTGTTAATTCTCTATGAATTCTTTCTATTAAATTCTCTGTTTTTCTTCATCTTATATTTATCATCTGTCTTATTATTAAACCCAGTAGAGCCCGGATCTGACCTCGTTACTACTCTACCGAGGTTAGTCTTGGCACTTACTAGGTACCGTTGTGGTGTACTCATGCTACTCTTTTGCACATGTTTTGTATGCAGATCCAGGTACTTCTTATCAGCTCCGCTTTTAGCTGAGAGTGTTTGCTATTGTACAGAGACTTTAAGGTACATTTGTCGCGTCCGCAGGCTCGGAGTCTCCCTCTATTCTCTCCCATGTCATTTACCTTCCGTAGTTCTTTTATTAGACTCTGGTGTATAGAGATACTAGTTTCCTTCTGTAGCTTGTGACTTATGATGTTACGGGTTTTGGGAATACTGTGTATTTCTAGAGTGTTGGTTATTGTACATTCCGAGGGCATTGTTACCAGCTATTTGGTTATCTGTTGCAGTTAATTGTTAAGTTTTACTTACATTTTTTTATTATTTCCGCAATTTGATAGACTTACCTAGTCGTAGATACTAGGTGTCGTCACAACGTTTTACAGATGGAGTTTTGGGTCGTGACAAATCTGGGGCACAGACGCTGGATCTGTCAACAACTTGTAAGCTATTATTTTGGAAAACACGTTTGTTAATATTTTTTATATAACATGTTAATTAATAGTATTGTGTTATAATTCCCATTGGTAGGACGAAAATAAATGTGGATTTCAAGAATAGTATGATGAACCCATTAACCAAGAATACTACAAATCATGTTTGCACTATGTTTGGAATATGACTAGTGAATACGAACTCCAGATCTTTAAACTATAACAACAACTTGTGGCAGTGAAGGAGAAACTAATAGAGGTAGAAGAAGAAAAAAATAGGTTGGAAGAGAAATTTAAGTGGTTGAAGCACAGAATAATGGGCGATATTGACTAAACAAATACATGAATGTGTTGAGTGTAGTATTTTATATTTATGTTTTACGTGTCATGTATTATCATTAATTGTACCGAATTTAAATTATGTTAAGTTGTTGTTTTTTTATTTGTGTTGTAGTATTAAACTAATAAATAACTCAATAAATAAAAACACATGCGCACATTATGTAAAACATAAATAATGTTGCTATTATATATTTAATGTCATATAAACAGATAATAATAAATGCCAATGTGTCACACAACCTGTATGCTTTAAAGCATTGGCTGGCCGAGGCGCATCCCATCCCGCCCGGCTACGCTATTAGGATTATCCTCATCACGTCGCCTCTTTGTCGGAGGATGCGCTCCAGCATGATCATCGGTAAGGCTGGCAGACTCGGTAGAAGCGGCCGTCGGTCCAGCAGTAACCTACAGAATAATAAGATATTTTAGTATATGAAATATAAATTACTAACGTACGTGTTAACTAAAAAAATTTTAATGGTCATACCATGGTCTCGACGGGCTCCTGAATAAAATCAGTCGTGTCCGGCATGTCAGTATCGCACAAAGTCCCAGCTGGTAGAACTGATGTAATCCAATAGCCTGCATAACATGTCAAATAATAATTATGAATTGATAATTTAACGTTATAAGTAATTATAACAAATAACATACCAGTGCCTCATGCCTCCCAGCATATGAAGTGTACCGACCACCAGCACCAGCGTGATGAACGAGATTCCCGACATGAAGTCGGGTAACACTGTGATACCAGCCCATATACTCATCGCCATTTGTACGCTCAGGTTCAGGAGGTGGAGGAATCAGGACATACCTCTGGTCCCAAACCTCAATCTGGGCCTCTAGCCAATCCACGTATGTCTGGTCGGCCTTGGAACGATCATCCCGCTGATAATGTGTCCTAAGACAAGCGGGCTAGATAGGTACAAGCTGCGGTCAACCAAACTGGTGAAGGACTCGCTCGGTGGCATGATGCTTAACAATATCGAGACATATCGGTGGGACAAAAGAACTCCACATAGCTCGGTCGCAGGAGCAATAATTGGGAAAACCAGTTATGAGCACATCGTTGTATGGACTCCATATGAACTATTAATTAAACACAAGAATCATGAGTAAATGCAACACATATAAAGCCAGGCCAAGTAAACTTAAGTATACATATACCTGCACGCCTTCAAGCAAATCCAACAAATCCCTGTAATAGGGGAGATGATGTCGAGCCTGGACCTTGCTTCCGTAAACTCGTCTATCAACCCACCTCCTAGCTAAAGGGAGAAATGATGGAGGTGGGGCATCCAAAGTGATGGGTGGCAGGGGTGGCTGGAACTGCTGTTTTGCCTTAAAATCAGACAAACAATTAAACTTATAAGTGGTTTTAAGGATATGTGATTTCACTTGGTACTAACTAATAAATGCCAGAATTAATGCTAGGGATTAATTGTAAATAGAGCTAACCAATGTGATGAACAATCGACTGCCCTTAAGCTAGACCGCCCTCGAACCAGCTAAATATACTATTTAAAAGTATGAACTTTCACAATAGAGCTTGCAAGAGAGAATATGATATATTGCCTTGTTATGCGTGAATGTGTGATCGTTACAAAAGGATTAAGACCTTCTTTATATAGCAGAGGAATCCTATTTATGGTATAATTCTAATTACAGAAGTAAATCCCACGATAGGCTAAATATCCGATCCTAACTTGATATGTACCGAGATTCCTGCCACGATCCTCACCCGATCACGGATATCTCGGTTTTTTATTATCCGGCGTAGCAGGCATCCTTCGATCTTGTTCAATATTTATTTCGATCTCGAATTGACCTCGATCCTGATCGGCCATTGTTCCATGAGCTTACCAATCCATCTCCGTACCATGTTCCGATATAACTGAGGTCAGGACTTGATCTTCCTTCCCGATTTTGGTTGGTCGTATGAAATTAGGCAAGCCCGATTCTGACCGTATACAGATAGTCCCCTCGTTTTTTGGATTGCAATGACAAGAAACGAATTGAGTCTTCGAATCGTGATGTAAGCGGCAGCGGTGACCAAAACATCCTATAGGTTCAGTTTCCTAGGCATTTATTGCGCGTCAGTTGTCGATCGGCCACTAGAAACTTTGAACCGTCGCCGTGGAACTCATAGATGGGCCTTTTTTCCATTCCTTCAAATTTTACTCTCAATCTCTTCTGCTCTAATCTTCAAAGCTTCTTGCATTCCTCAAGTTCCCCATTCTGCAAATGTTCTAATTTTATTGCTAACCTCTTTTAAAATACCAAATATCCCAATCCCTGTTCTTAATTGTTCATAAAATGGCTAAGACTTCTAAAATTGTTCCTCATAAGGAAACCGTTTCTTCATCAAAGTCCGCCGGTGCCGTGGACTCCCCTTGAGGACTTTGTTCCAACGAAGTATGCTACTGCTGCTGATTTCAAGGTGGAGAACATACCCCCAATTCTGGGTTGATGTGAGTCGATGTCGAGGTACATGTGTACGATTACGGAAGGTCTCCTCGAGAAGGTGAAGGCGGAGCACAACTGGGTAGGAAAGGATGAAGTAATTCCTGCCCCCAAGGAATCCATCACAACTCACGTGGAGAGGTATCTAAGTGTCTATACTTACCCCTTCATGATATCTCCCTTAGATCCCATCATCGTCGCCTTCTGCAAGAGGTACAATGTCACCTTAGGCCAAATCCATCCATCGTTCTAGAGTATCGTATTCCTTTTTTGATTTTTTGTAAGCAAGATCGAGGGACATCCTTTTACCCTCGATCACCTCATGCGCCTTTACGACCCTCAACTTTATCGTGGTAATATGATCAAGCTTAACCGACGAGCCACCAAACCCCCGTTCTCAAGCATAGATGAGACCTGAGACCGAGGTTGGATGGGCATATTTGTCCAAATAAAGACTTCGGATCTAATTTCTACCAAAGACATACTGTTCCCCGAAAAGTGGAACATGAAACGTAAGTACCGTTTTGCCTTTGAATATTCATTTCGCCATTTTGCTTCTTGCCTTCCCCTTTTCTATGTTTTTTGTGTTGTAGCTATGGCAGTTATGCCGGAAGTGATCCCCGACCTGAGGCAATGGGTCGAGGGGTTAGTATCGCAAAGATCTTACTCCGAGTGTGCCTAGATAGAGTTATCAAAGGGCCAATGGGAGGCTCGTAACCATGGTAATATTCTTTACTTAGAAAGGTTTCTATTCGGGTTTTGTTATTGTTCTCACTTATATTTGTCATTTTGCAGGTCTCGTAAAGGATGCGCATGTGAGGCCCCCCTATGCTAAAGGAGAGGCACTTCTCCCCAAAGCAGAGCAAAGAGAAGAAGAGAAAGGGGGCTCCGAGTCCTTCAGGCTCGGAAAAGAAAAAGCCAGTCAAGAGGCCTCGTAAGCCTAAGGAAGATGTTATCCACCTATCACTGGAGTCCGCCCATCGGGTAATGGATAGGACCGAAGATGAAGACAAAGAAGAAGAAAACTGTGAATTGATGACTAGTGTGCGAGCTAGCACCGAACTTCAAAGAACTATTGGACAGGCGGGAGCCGAAGCAGCTTTGCCCCGATCCGACGAGCCCGCGCCAGAAAATGTCGAAGATGCTTTACTTCGAGGTGGGGAGGTTACCGAGGAGGTGATTGAGGCTGGTGCAAGAACCAATCTCGAGGTTCCCTGGAACGAAGACGATGCCTTCGAAGACCCACTTGGGGAAATAGTGATCGGGGACTCCTGCTCATTATCTCTAGTTCCGGATTCGATGATGCGTAACGCTCGGGCTGCGGAGATTTGTCACGGAGAGGGGGATCATGGAGAGGAAGACCTTTTTGTGGCTATTTCGCTGACGTGGAAGATGTCACCGGTTTGGGTGATTTGGACGTACCGAGGAAGAACTCGAATGAGGCGTCCTCGAGCTATACACTGACCAACCAATTCCCGTCCCCCAGCGTTGACCCCGATCATAAGCGGCCTCTTATAATCTTGATCCCGGAAGATACTCAAGTTTTCTATGCCCCTGTAGGCATGACAAGCTATCTTCAATGCTTGGTCACTGAAGAGGACCAGGCAAACATGGAAGAAGTGGACGTTGCCTATTTGTTCAACGAGGCCCAGCACGCTCTGAATCGGGTAAGTTTAAGGGTCGCTATCTTTTTATGGCTTTGAATTGCAGATATCTCTAACATTTTCTTCCTTTCTCATAGGCTTCGGTGTTGCACCACGAGGCCTTTCTCCGAATTCTAGAGGAATGCAAGGCCGAGGTCTAGGTCCTCACGGAGAAATGTGATACTTACAAGCTTCTTAGTGAGAAGCTTCAGGTGGACCTGGTGGAGGCTCGACAAGAGCGCGCCGAGATGGCCGAGCAGGTATTCTGAGTTTTTCGTGACAGCGAGGCTGAGTTGGAGATAACGACTAACGATCTATTTCTACAGGTCCGACATAGGTTTAAATAGATAAAGGACTTCCAAATGCAAATAGATGAAGTGCGAGCCGAGATCGAAGAGTTCAAGGGATGCATGGNGTCCTCGAGCTATACACTGACCAACCAATTCCCATCCCCCAACGTTGACCCCGATCGTAAGCGGCCTCTTATCATCTCGATCCCGGAAGATACTCAAGTTTTTTCTGCCCCAGTAGGGGTGGCAAGCTATCTTCGATGCGTGGTCACTGAAGAGGACCAGGCAAAAATATATGCAGTGGATGTTGCTTTTTTGTTCAACGAGGCCCATCATGCTCTTAATCGGGTAAGTTTAAGGGCCGTTATCTTTTTATGACTTCGAATTGCAGATATATATAATATTTTCTTCCTTTCTCGTAGGCTTCGGTATTGCACCACGAGGCCTTTCTCCGAATCCCAGAGGAATGCAAGGCCGAGGTTCGGGGCCTCACGGAGAAATGCGATACTTACAAGCTTCTCAGTGAGAAGCTTCAGGCAGACCTGGTGGAGGCTCGAGAAAAGCGTGCCGAGATGGCCGAGCAGGTATTCTGAGTTCCTCATGATAGCAAGGCTGAGTTGGAAATCACGACTAATGATCCATTTCTGCAGGCCCAACAAAGGTTTGAATAGATCCCTTTGTTATCGTTTTCCTCGATCCCTTTTTCTCCTATTTTGATTCGCTTCGTTAGATCCTCAAGCATCTTTATGATAACTGGATTGGCCTCCGGTTATCCTTCATTCGATTTCTTTGATACCGATTCGGTTCTATGAACAATTTCTTATGATGGCTCAATCTCGATCCTGCTTGGTGCACGATTCTGGTTCTGAAGTTGTGCTATTGCAGCTTGTTGAGTCTGCAACATTTCGAATATCATTCGAAGGCTAATCCCGCCTTCTCCACCGCTTTATGTGTTTTGATCAGCTGTTCGAGCATCTCTGCGGATATTATTTTTAGGATCGGTGCCCAAATTCCCATTAATAGCAATATGGGAGCTGACGTCGATCAGATCCACGGCCGGGGCTCCATCGGGGTTTACTCGAGGTACTCTATTTCTTGGGGCGGCTATGATGTCATTCTCTCCATAGAGACCAATGCCATCACCTGTGTGTGTGGGTATTACTTGGGAGTTTGACATGTTGCTCCTGGAATCAAAGATACTTCAAAGAACAAGCGTAAAATTATGTGTGTTACAAAAACTTGTACCAAACAATCACTATTATCCTCAGCCCCACGGTAGGCACCAAACTGTTTTGCCTTAAAATCAGACAAACAATTAAACTTATAAGTGGTTTTAAGGATATGTGATTTCACTTGGTACTAACTGATAAATGTCAGAATTAATGCTAGGGATTAATTGTAAATAGAGCTAACCAATGTGATGAACAACCACGGCCCTTGAGCTAGACTGCCCTCGAACCAGCTAAATATACTATTAAAAGTATGAACTTTCACAATAGAGCTTGCAAGAGATATGATATATTGCCTTGTTATGAGTGAATGTGTGATCGGTACAAAAGGATTAAGACCCTCTTTATATAGCAGAGGAATCCTATTTATGGTATAATTCTAATTACAGAAGTAAATCCCACGATAGGCTAAATATCCGATCCTAACTTGATATATACCGAGATTCCGGCCACGATCCTCGCCCGATCACGGATATCTCTGCTTTCTGTTATTCGGCATAGCAGGCATCCTTCTATCTTGCTCATTCTCTGCTTCGATCTCGAATTGACCTCGATCCTGATCGTCCATTGTTCCACAAGCTTACCAATCCATCTCCGTACCATATTCCGATATAACTGAGGTAGGGCCTTGCTCTTCCGTCCCAATTTTGGTTGGTTATATGAAATTAGGCAAGCCTGATTCTGACCGTATACAACTGCAGGAATCACTCCCAGGCCCAAACCTAATATACATTGTGAACGTAAAATTTAAGTTATTATTTTACTATGTATGTTATAATCATGAAAAGAATTGACTATGTTTTCACCTGTAGCAACAGCAAAAATACGGCAACGTCTCTCTGGGTGCCCATGCTTATCCGGCACATCTGCCTATACAGGTAACCTTGAACAATTTCACCCCAGCTGTAACTAGGTAAATCATCTAGCCTCTCAAGATGATGAAGAAATCTCAAGCAGACTAGGTTTGCCGAAGTGTTCGGGAACAATACACCACCAAACATCAGCAACATCAACAATCTCGTGTACCGGTCGATAACCTCCGCTGGTGAATCATTCGCAATGTCCACATCCATTGCCTCCATATGTTACCGGACGGACGTCAACTGCAAACGACTGGCCCCACTCAATATAGTCTCCTTCACTGGCTGGAAACTGGTGAGCCGCTGCAACATCTGCAGGTAATGCAATCCCGTATATTCTCTAAGAGCATGCGGGTAAGCTATAGGTTGTCCATCAACCGGCAGACCAAAAAGAACCTCCATGTCCTCAAGCGTGATGGTAGCCTCGTCGATGATTAGATGAAATGCATGCGTCTACAGTTTCGACCGCTCTATCATAGCCGTGATCAATGCCCAATCGAAATACAACCGGTCGATCACTATGATCTTGTAGAAACCCGTATCCTGAAGGCGTCTAACTATACGGAGATGGAGTGGGTGGGCCCTAATGAACTCCCACATATCTTCTATACATCTGGCGTGGAATGTCTGGGACAAACACTGCTCATCCCATACGTATGAAGACCTATGCTCGGCCTGTAGTAACAGTAGCTCTAGTGATGCAGGTCCGGGATGCACATGCAGAACCTCTATGACGATGACTGTAAATTGAACAATATTAATTAAAGTATTTTTCTTTTTAATCGCTTAACATATTTAAATATATTACAATATATTTATTTGTTTGGTCATTAACTTTCTTTTATATTAATCACCAAAGATGAAACTGTACAAATCCATAGTCAAGCTAACTCAGCTGACTTTTCTCAAAGTGTAAAAACAAACATAGCATACCTATTTACATATAGCACTAATGTATCTACTCTGTTTCTATAGAAAATTATTGTATATAACTCTTAGCTCGAGTAGCTGCTCTAACATTGCAAATATATGCTATCTCCCTTGCAAGAACATCACTGCCTCGATACCTTTGCTCAAATGTACGTGTGTTTCTTTCAATCCATATTGCATATGAGATCTCAGTATATATCATTCTGGATATTCTAGCCTTATTGGACTTCCCTTTCCCTTTCTTGATGATCTACTGGAGGTGTTGGTCCCAGCAGGTGGTCATCATTGGTATACTTTGAATCCACTTCATGACTTTCTTCCACAATTCTATAGCATATGGACATTGCACAAAGAGGTGCTCCCTTGATTCAACATGACCTTGACACATAACACAATGAGGGGTGACATTTAAGCCCCAGTTGACTAGCCTATCTTTAGTAGGTAGTCTTCCATGGAGTAACAGCCACATAGTGAAGACTGCCTTTGGTCTTGCAGAATTATGAAAGACTAGACATTTCCATCTCACTCTTGGTAATTCTCCTAATAGTTGTAGGTATATTTCTCCGATAATGCTATTGTTGTGATCACTTAAGTTCTGTGCCTGCAACATGGTAACTCTTGATCCAATTATTCTTCTTACCATCCAACTTGCTTGATGTGGGATTGGCATATGCTGTAGCTGGTGCTGTTTGATGTAGTAAGCATTGATCCACCTTATCCATAGTTTATCCTGTTTGTGAGCTAAGTCCCAGCATGTTTTAGCAATTGCTGTTTTGTTCCACAGAGGAAGGTTTATGAGATTAAGTTCACCAGCTGACTTAGGGGTACATATCTTTTCCCATGCTACTAATGCCTTCCTGGTTATTGTGTTAGTTCCAGACTAGATGTATCTTCTGCAAAGTGCCTCTATCATTTTCAATACCTTAGCAGGCAAGATGAACAATTGAGCCCAGTAAGCTTAAATGTCAAAAATAACAGATGGAACACTGCACACGACCAGCATACCATAGCTTTTTTGCAGTTCATGAAGAGATCTTGGCTATGATCTTTTCAATCAAAGGCTGCCATTGTATGAGAGATATTTTCTTTGTAGATAGAGGAATGCCTAGGTATTTGAAGGGCAGGGATCCTTGTTCAAATCCCAGGTGATCCAAAATCTGCTCCTTCACATCTTGTTTCACCCCACCAAAATACATCGAACTTTTGCCCAAATTAGCCTGCAAACCTGATGCTTCGGAGAACTGAGAGAAGCATTTGTATAATGTGACCACTGAGGATAGATTACCTTTGGCAAACAACAAGAGATCATCAGCAAAACTCATATGATTTATGTCCAATTTCCTACATCTGGGGTGATACTGGAATGTAGGCTCTTTCTTAAGCTCATGCAGGGATCTGCTCAAGTACTCCATCACTATTGCAAACAGAAAAGGAGAGATAGGATCTCCTTGTTGAAGACCCTTAGCAATATTAAAAGGTTCTGTGGTTTCTCCATTCACAAGGATAGTATAGTTGATTGTCTTGATGCATTCCATTATCCATTTGATAAACCTTTCAGGGAAACCAATCTCCTCCATCACCTGTTGTAAGAAGATCCATTCTACTGTGTCATAAGCTTTTTGGAGATCAATCTTTATCATACACCTAGGTGATATCTGAGCCTGAGTATAGGATTTAACTAGTTCATGAGCTAGAATGACATTGCCAGCAATCTTTCTACCAGGAATGAAACGTGCTTGAGCTTCACAAATGATGAATGTCATGACTTTCTGCAATCTAGAAGCCAAAATCTTAGAGATCATCTTCTATAGGATTGAACAACAAGATATTGGTCTATATTCTTTGACTGTGGTAGGCTTAGTCACTTTAGGAACTAATGTAACAGTGGTGCAGTTTATTGCCTTATAGATCTTTCCAGTTGAGAAGAATTCCTTGATAGCATCTGTGATCTGATTGTTGATAATGTCACATGCTCTTTTGAAGAAAACTGCATTAAAACCATCAATACCTGGAGCTTTATCATCACCAATTGCTTTAAGACTTTCAACAATCTCTTGGTTAGTTACCTCTACACAGAGATCAACTCTTTGCTGATGAGACAATGTAGGACCATTCTTCATGTATGATCTGTTGATAGCAGGCAAAGAATTGGCAGCTCATCTCATTAGTCTTTTATAGAAATCCACAATATATCTTTTGATGGCTTCAAGGTCAGTCAACTTGTCTCCTAGTAGAGTTGTGATTTCTGTAATCTACTTCCTTTGAGTTCTATCCTTCATTACCGATGTGAAGTACTTAGAATTGGAATCTCCAAGTTGTATCCATCTTACTCTAGCTTTCTGTTGCAGGACACTCTCTTCAATTAAGGACCACTTCTCAAGATTGAGTAGTGTTTTCTTCTCCATATGTAATAAAGCATCATTGCAATTCATTGAAACATGCTCTTGGATAACCCTCAGATCTATTCTAGCCTTCTTAATTTTCTGAGTGATGCCCCTGAATTTCCTAGAGTTTAAAGCTTTCAAAGCAGGTTTCAGGTCTTTCAATCTTGTCCAAACTGATTTCAAAGTACCCTCTGTACCATGAGACTTCCACATGCTAGCCACTATTTGAGAAAATTCTTCATGTGTTGCCCATATGTTAAAAAATCTTAAAGGCACTCTACCAGTCCATGTTGAAGATGACAGTGTTAATAGCATAGGAATATGGTTTGAAATTTGAGGCAAACCAAAATTTGTTTCCACATGACCCCAAGACATCATCCATTCATAATTGCCAAAAGCTCTATTCAATCTACTGCCGACTCTATCTACTCTAGGCTGCTTATTAGATCATATATAATAGTCACCCTTCCAAGGTAGTTCTGTCAGTGTTGTATGTTGGAGGCATGCAACAAAGTTTTGAATTTCTGAGTAGCCTACTGGATTACAAGATAGTCTATCATTAGGGTATAGTACTGCATTGAAATCTCCAGCTATTAACCATGGTACTGCTATACGCTGTGATAGTAGTTGTAAACTATCCAAGAGAGCTCTTCTTTGTTCAAGCCCATTGTATCTATACACTACAGTGAGTAAACAATCTATATCTCCTCTTCTACTTTTTACCTGACAGTGAATCATTTGAGCATCATGTTTAATACTAGTAATAATGAAGTGACTAGTATCCCATAGTAACTAAATCCTTCCATTCCTAGCATCCTTATAGTTTGTCAGTATACTCCATCCAGGAACAATAGCTTTTGAGATCCTTTGAGAATTCCCTCCCTTCACTTTAGTTTCTACAAAATCTACTAGCTTGATTTTATTTCCCCTAATATACTCTCTAACCTCCTTCTCTTTATACCTTTTATTTACACCCCTTATGTTCCAGAACAACTAATTCATCATTGTTGAATAATAGTTCCACCTCTATCCCAAGGTGGAATGTGCTCCTCATTTCTACTTGTTGATACAACTTCAAACCTATTCCTCACTGGGATGGGAGTCAAAGGTGGGAAGTTGATGAGATTAAGCTCGGGGCTTTGCACTGCTTTACCTTTGTCATCCTGCCTCTCAGCTACATGTACCATGTTGTGGTGATTATTAATCTCCTTAGGATCAGGTGCCTTTATTGTTCCTCTTTGATCTACAACTTCCACTTTGTTGCCAATTTGCTGTTGATTCTCATATGAGATTACATTCTGAGGACCAGGTGCATATGTATAGGTCCTTTGGTTCTCCATTCCTGTATGACCACCTTGTTACTCCTTGATTTTTTAGTCCAGATGGGCTGCTGCATCATAGGTCGTGGCTGGTTGGAACACTTGTGTCCCACAACCAAGCATTTGTCACAATAAGCAGGTTTCCAGTCATAGGTAACAGCTTGCAGAAATTTCTTTCCAGTAGGATCCATAACCACAATTTTAGTTGGCAATTCTGTTGTAACATTAACTTCAATAAGCATTCGAGCAAAGGATACTCGAGTCTGCTTAGTAGTGCACTCATCAGCAAATACAGGGGTCCTAATTACACTAGCAATTCTGCTGAGAGAGCCAACTCCCCAACATGACAGAGGCAACTTAGGAAATTTGACCCACAATGGTATGATAGTAGGAAATTCTTCCGTGAAATCAAAGTCAGGAGTCCATGGTTTTAGGATGATAGGCTTATTAACAATTGAGTAAGGACCAACACATAGTATCTATCGAGCATCTGCAATAGTTTGAAATCTAATAATATAATAACCTTCATCATGGTAGAACAATTCAGGCTCAGGAACATGCGACCAGTGCAAGTTGATGTACCGTTTCATCGCATTATACCCTGGTCCATCCCCTAAGATATAAGCAATCAACGCACACCTCCATTTGTTTTCTTCCTCTTCTACCTCTGATTTGTCTAATTGAACCATAGGCAGGCCATCAATAATTTATGGTGGAATATAGGATAGTGACATACCATTAGTAGCAAATCTATTCTTCTGGAACAAAATTGTCCATGGAGCTTTAGAAGCAGCTTCATTTGCTATCACCACCTCTTCTACTGCTGATTTCTCCGACGAGCCTAGAGTGTTTACTTAATTTTGAGCTGGATTTACCAGTTTTACTGTTCCATTGACTGGTACTGTTGAAGAGGCTGCTAAATGACCAATTATCAATGGAGAAGTTAGATCTAGTCTCTTAGAAATGCCAGGATGAGTCGAAGTAGATCCAAATTCACATGCAGCACCTCCATTTGCTGGATCTGCAATTGGAACTGATGGAGGCGGAGTTGCTTCTGGTGTTGCTTTCTCTATCGGTGGTTGATTTCCAGTTACCATCGAGCTTACAAGAGTAGTTAACGGATGTTTCTAGGTCGATCACGCCCTCTGCCTCTCCCTTTCGCCATGACTACCACAGGCGGCGTACGTTAACTAACGTGCGCCGAGAGCATGAGGAAGGAGAGAGATCATGCATTTAATTAGGTTACTTTTACAATATCTTTAATATTAAAATTTATTCGATATTTTTATTATATTGTTACTTAGGTTGATACATTTTCTATATTATAATTTTATATGTTAATTCATTATTTTGTATGTTAGTTTATTATTTTATATGTTAGTTTACTATTTTATATGTTAATTTCTTATTTTATATGTTCGTTTCTTATTTTATATGTTAGTTTATTATTTATATGCTGGTTTATCATTTTATATGTTAGTTTATTTTTTTATATGTTAATTTATTATTTTATATGTTGGTTTATCATTTTATATGTTAGTTTATTATTTTATATTTTACTTTATTATTTTATATGTTAGTTTGACAAATATTATTGTTTCTTAATATTATTTTCTTACGTTTGTTGACTAGAATTCGAGAGAGTTTGTGTTTGAACTATCATATTTTTCAGATATTTTTGGGTTTAACAGATAATTAAATGATTAATTTCAATAACTACAAAGATACAACGCTAAAGAGAACTACATTTTACTACGCTAAAGGGCACTACATTAAAATTACGGGTACAACATAACACCACAGGGAACTAAACAACATTAAAGTCACTTATCAATATATGTATAACAACAACAACAACAATAACAACCCAGTATAATCCCACTAGTGGGGTCTGGGGAGGGTAGTGTGTACGCAGACCTTACCCCTACCATGGGGTAGAGAGGCTGTTTCCAAAATGACCCTCGGCATCCTTCCCTCCAAGTACTCCCCACCTTGCTCTTGGGGTGACTCGAACTCACAACCTCTTGGTTGGAAGTGGAGGGTGCTTACCATCAGGGCAACACACCTTGTCTCTAATATATGTATAACAATAATATCTAAATAAGATTAATTATTCCTAAAATAACAATTTATCTATTTTACTAATCTTTTAGCACATAATAATCTAATCCGGATAAAAAATAATAAATTAATTTAATCACAAAATAATCGCAAAACTACATATACCACAGTAAAAAATAACTAATTAACATTTTTTTATAACAACTAAAAACATTAATTATTCATAAAATAATAATTTCTCTATTTTACTCATTTGTTTAGCACACTAATAATATAATTCATATAAAAAATAATAAATTAATTAAATCATAAAACAATCACAAAATAACATAGAACATAGTAAAAAAAATTAATAGGCATTTTTTATACAAGAGTTTTAATAAAAAATAAGTCGGAATACCTCGATTTTAATTTTTTGGAAAGTTGAAGATTTGATGATTTGGAGCCGAAACGAGCAATCCACTATGCGATAACGCCTTATATACGATGTTATCTTGCTACAATACCGAGAATCTACATTTTTTATGGGACCGGTGGGCTCCAACCGAGTTTTGTTTTCTTTAAAATTGTGGGGGG
>AWOL01S0029558.1:73324-86853 GCA_000715115.1 Nicotiana otophora
TATATATATATCGCCCATATATACCGCGCTATACCTTCCCGCCCATTTTAGTTCAAATAAAGCGCGGTTATTCACCGTGCTATACCTTAACGGATAAACGTGTCGTTAAGGTATAGCGTGGTGAATACCGCGCAATATATATTATGGTGCCCGATTTTGTTTTTACCTATTTTGGTTGCTTGAGTCCAAAAATACCACACTATGGTTCCAGACTCTTTGAAAGATACTCGTAGTACTAATGGAGCTTTAATTTAGGACAAATACATAAGCAACCCCTTAAACTTGTCCAAAAAATTCATGTAGACACTTAAACTAAGGCTATGACCTATTGAGAATTTCATCTCTATTTAACTTTACTAGACACAAAAACCTGAATAAACAAGAAAATAGAATGCGTGAACTTCACACGCCAATGACATGGAAAAGAAGCCAATAAAATGAAGACACATGGCTCTTAAACATAAATTATCTCAAAAATCAAAAAGAGTTTTTAGCATAAATTTTTTCAACTCTCCTAGCAGTTCTCTTTTTCTTCCCGAAAAATTACTTGGGGTTCTTTGGCTTTAGAGTTGTAGGGGTGGCAGGTGTCACCACTTGCTAATGGTGGCAGAAGTCAAAGTTGAAATGAGAGGACATGAGGGTAGGAAAAGATTCATCAGGTTCTCGGCGGTGGATCGAAAGTTGGTAATGGAAGCTACATGCAGCGCAATTGAGAAAGGTGAGATCGATTGCAGTTGCATCCTGTGATGGCATAAACTCACCAGTCACCACGTTGTATTTTTGAAGTTTTCCTTGTGAAATTTTTTGTGATGGGCTAGTATCAAGCTTTACTGGTGAAAGGATCCAGAAGTATTTGCACTTATGAGTGCAGTCATCCATTGTTACAAGCCTCGGTCCATTGTCTTGGTTGTAGATGAAAGATGTTCTCTTTTTTGTCTTATATTATTTTGCAATTCAACATTTAACTTAGTTTTATGGGACTTAGCAAAGTGGGATTATGTAAGTAAAAACTAAGTAGATGCCGATTTGGTATTCCAAATTCGATTGTGGCCGAATTTTGAGAATAAAGAAATGAAGTTTTCAGTATATTGAGGTTGTAGAGGGAGTAATGGCATTTGGCTTCGTTGGTGAAGAAGACGACCGTTTAAACTTTTCTTTTTTACTTGGTCACGCGCTTAAATTAGGTGAAAGTCACTCTTTGTGCCAAGTCAGCTTTTTTGTGTCTAATAGTACAGTTTACATAGAGATGGAGTGTTTAATAAGTCATTGACTTAGTTTAAGTGTTTATATGGAATTTCTAGACAACTTTAAGGGGTTCTATGTATTTGGCCTTTAATTTACTGTCCTGTTGATTGTTAACTGCAATTCATAGTACATGATTTATTCTCTAGTCATCGCAAGTTAGACTACATGCAGTTCGCCTTGTCATTTTCAAATTTCAATTCTTGTTCAAGCCTTTATTTTCTGTACCCAACCTCCTGGTAATACACCTTTTGTTAAAGAAAAAATATTATGTGAAAAGAAAAGACATGGTCTCAGAGCAAAACATTATTTATCACTGTTATTTAGGCTTTTTAAATATGTTAAACCTAATAAGTAGAATTCATGACTTTAGTATGTCTCCATAGTCTACAGGAACTAACAACAACAAAAAAGTCAGTATAATCTTACAAGTGGGTTCTAAAGAAAATAAAATTTCATCAATCAAAAAAAAAGAATTACTTGACAAACTTTTCGTTCAAATTAAAGATCCTGATCTGCACATGTTTCTGCAGGATTTGATCGAGTTACGACCATATTTGCTTTAATTTTTGGATTATTCTGATTTATCGCTCACGCTAGCGCTCTTTCGAGGTCATTAACATTAGATACAACTTACAAGTTATAAACTAGGATATTGCTTTACTTGATCACCAACCGTTTCTTGGAATTACACATAATTAGGAATACATCATTGTTATTATTCTGTATTTATAAAATAATTTTGGAGAAAATAAAATAACATATAAACAGAAATATAAAAAAACAGAATTTAATCCGAGCCCATTGAATTCACAGTATTTCCTTAAGAAATTTAATTTCCTCCCAGTACCCAAGGTTGTGGATTATTTCCTGAGAGAATGAAGTGATATTTATAGCCAATGTTGAGCTCAAAAAATTGAAAGGGCATATATTGTTCCGTTGGATTTTATATTAATATTCTGTTTACAAAAAAATCGGATATTTAATAAATTAACAAATAAATTTGGTCCAAAAAATTAATCAATCAATCATTTGACCGAAGCCCAAGCTAAGCGACAACGATGACGGTGCGAGGCTTGCCTTCGTCTTAACTCTTTAGAAGCTAGAAGAAGACCAATTCTATATATACCCATCAAAAACCTTTTCCTCTTCCAATATGGGATAATGTCCATTTGTGAAGGAGGGAAACTCAAATATTTTTAATTTCCCATTCACCCTCTTTTAAGCTACATTTAAGCTTAAAAAATCCAACAATTATATCATAGCTAATTCTTAAGGAATCACTCTAATGTCCATCTTGTTACATGTAAGATGGACACGATTATTCAAGTACTTAATTCTACTATATCCTAAGCCATGGACCAAGTAATAGGAACTACACCCCTATCTGTATCTAACCCTAAGTCTCTCCACACAGCAACTGAAGCATCAACTATATTATATTTGCACGGTCTCTGAAAATCATGTTCGGCATCACAACCAGTAGTTGAGTCACATTCATCCACAACTTTAGCCGTTACACTCTTCCCATTATTGGCCCTAATATGTATCTTGTTTCCACATCTTGAACCTCTAGCGTACCAACCAGTAGACAATGCCACTATTCTTTCATTATTATCATGATATTGACCATCACATATTGATGGTCCGCCACCATCTCCGCCTTCACTGAAATCGTTAAGGGTAAGTTGGGCGGAGGTGGAGCCTGTGACAGGAGGCGAACATCGGTAAATGGGATGTGTACCGTGGCAATTGACTTGACCAGATGGCTGGCAATTGTTGGGATCAGGAGAAGGAGAGTTGTTACAAATATTTGTACCAACATTAGGATCATCGTTGCATTTTCCACTTATGCATATAAGTTGGCCGTCACAATCGTTCAAGGTTTGACAAGGGCTGTTGCATGAGGAAATGGCAGAAGAAGAAGAGATGAAAATTGTGAAAGTGCAAAGAGAAAGAAAGATGAGCCTAATGATCATATTGGTGGCTATGTTTGTAAAATTGTGAAGGTTAATGAGTAAGAGATGTTATGGGGTGAACAAGTCTGAGCAAAATCAGGGAATTTATATATGCAATAAGCAAACGAATGAAGGACGTGGATTCTTGACTATTCAAATGAAGAACTTGCGTGGAAAGTGGATGCACAACTAGACTTCTGGCTTCTGACGTCAACAGAAAGTTGACTGACTAACTCCGCGTTTACCCTTAAATATTTGAAAATTAGAATTGTGTTTGGACATGAATATAATAATTTTGGACTGTTTTGAATTTTTGTAAGTGACCTAAAGTGAAAATTTTGAAAAATCGTTTTTTGATGTTTTTAAAATTTTTGAAAAATTTCAAAGGAATTTCATGGCCAAACACTGATTTTGGAAAAAATTGAAAACAATTTCGAAAAAAAAGAAAGGAATTTTTTTTATGGTCAAACGGACCCTAAATAATTTCACATAAAGCTAATGGCTTGCTGCGTTTCCTCGACTGACTTTCTGTTTCCCCTTTATGTTTACTTGACTTGATTTTCTCAAGAGAAAGGAAATTTAAGTTTATTGGTTCTTTTTTGTAATACGAAAAATAACTTTCACGTCTCATATATAGACTGCATATGTCAATCTAAAGGGCAAACTTAATTACCATCATCATCAGTTTGCAAATTCATTATTTTTTTAATTTTTTTTGGTAAATAAAGAATTTTATTACCAATTGGTCATTATGAATATAATAAGGAGAAAAGAAACAGCAGACTGTTGAACACATTGCTCCAACAGCTGACACTAAGCAAAACATCTACTACCTGATACTACAAACTTTTACTGCTACCCTAGTGCTAAGGATAAAAGTTCAACATTTCCAATTTCCGAGCAAGTCTTGGCTTCATTGATCCCCTAAAATAAATTTCTTGAATGATTTGCTTTATAATAAGATATGGTGCTAAATTCATTATTGCTAAAGCCACAAACTTATATAATATTGCTACTGCTCGACTATCATGAAAATACTTGTTATTTTATATATATATATATAAATAAATTTTATACTTTTTGCGGTTATCCGATATAAATAGTTTCGACCACGGGCTAAAAGTGAACTTTGCCAAAATAGATTGGGACAAAAACACAAATAACCAATATTTAAGAAAATTTTGTAAAATCCTAGCAGCAATACATGATTAACAAATATAACAGCTAATTAATTACATTCCTTAATAAAACCGATAAATCTAGACCGTGAATCACGTTAAAACATATTCCAAATATTTCAGTTCCTAAAAATCCATCCAAATAATTAGGACCTCAATAACTCCTATAATCAAGGCACCCTGGACTTCACACTTCCTCAAATTTCTTGCCATCACCTAAATCACATTCATTGCTAAAACATTATCCCCTCCTCGTCCCCCCATAAATCACGTTTAAGTTGCCCCGCATAATAAATTTTAGAGTATATATTAAGTTTGTGTGTGTNATAGAATATATACTATGTGTTTCGAAGACAAAAGCATATACTATTATTATACCTAAATACAATTAAAATACATGGTATATTATATTTATTTAATTGTATTAACTAGGTATAAAAATTGTATGTACTCTGTCTTCAAAATACAGAATTAAATAAATAGAATATATACTATGTGTTTCGAAGACAAAAGCATATACTATTATTATACCTAAATACAATTAAAATACATGGTATATTATATTTATTTAATTGTATTAACTAGGTATAAAAATTGTATGTACTTTGTCTTCAAAATACAGAATTAAATAAATAGAATATATACTATGTGTTTCGAAGACAAAAGCATATACTATTATTATACCTAAATACAATTAAAATACATGGTATATTATATTTATTTAATTGTATTAACTAGGTATAAAAATTGTATGTACTTTGTCTTCAAAATACAGAATTAAATAAATAGAATATATACTATGTGTTTCGAAGACAAAAGCATATACTATTATTATACCTAAATACAATTAAAATACATGGTATATTATATTTATTTAATTGTATTAACTAGGTATAAAAATTGTATGTACTTTGTCTTCAAAATACAGAATTAAATAAATAGAATATATACTATGTGTTTCGAAGACAAAAGCATATACTATTATTATACCTAAATACAATTAAAATACATGGTATATTATATTTATTTAATTGTATTAACTAGGTATAAAAATTGTATGTACTTTGTCTTCAAAATACAGAATTAAATAAATAGAATATATACTATGTGTTTCGAAGACAAAAGCATATACTATTATTATACCTAAATACAATTAAAATACATGGTATATTATATTTATTTAATTGTATTAACTAGGTATAAAAATTGTATGTACTTTGTCTTCAAAATACAGAATTAAATAAATAGAATATATACTATGTGTTTCGAAGACAAAAGCATATACTATTATTATACCTAAATACAATTAAAATACATGGTATATTATATTTATTTAATTGTATTAACTAGGTATAAAAATTGTATGTACTTTGTCTTCAAAATACAGAATTAAATAAATAGAATATATACTATGTGTTTCGAAGACAAAAGCATATACTATTATTATACCTAAATACAATTAAAATACATGGTATATTATATTTATTTAATTGTATTAACTAGGTATAAAAATTGTATGTACTTTGTCTTCAAAATACAGAATTAAATAAATAGAATATATACTATGTGTTTCGAAGACAAAAGCATATACTATTATTATACCTAAATACAATTAAAATACATGGTATATTATATTTATTTAATTGTATTAACTAGGTATAAAAATTGTATGTACTTTGTCTTCAAAATACAGAATTAAATAAATAGAATATATACTATGTGTTTCGAAGACAAAAGCATATACTATTATTATACCTAAATACAATTAAAATACATGGTATATTATATTTATTTAATTGTATTAACTAGGTATAAAAATTGTATGTACTTTGTCTTCAAAATACAGAATTAAATAAATAGAATATATACTATGTGTTTCGAAGACAAAAGCATATACTATTATTATACCTAAATACAATTAAAATACATGGTATATTATATTTATTTAATTGTATTAACTAGGTATAAAAATTGTATGTACTATGTCTTCAAAATACATGGTATATTCTATTTATCTAATTGGGTTTAGTTAGTACGTACTTTATCTATATATTATCCAACATTTTGAGGATTCGATTATGGGATAATTAAGAAACTGTGTGAAAATTTCTCCCTTTGTTATCCTTTAAGTAAATAAAAGAAGAGTTGTGTGGCCCCTTGATTTGTGGATTAGTTTATTTTTAAAACTGCTAAGAGGAGAGAGGGTGAAACATAAATAAGGATAGACATCATATCCCTTGATTTGTGCAATTTAATGTGCTAATATTGTAAAAACAATTGCTATATATGGAATAAACAAAAAATGATATCATTAATGTGCTAATATTGTAAAAACAATTGCTATATATGGAATAAACAAAAAATGATATCATTTCTTTAAATAACTTTTTAAAAGTGCTCACCCGCGTAGTTTTCTCAAAAATATTTTGGTTTCCAGAATCAAACCACACTGAATTTTGAAAAGAAAATACTTCCCCAGAGGTAAATTGTCGCACAAAGAAACATATGATCTCAAAATAAATTCAAGGACCAGTTCAAACGTACAACTTATCTCCAAATTTGTTTCTGAACAAAATTAAATCAAAATCAAATGTAAACACTAAACACCATCTAGTACGTGTTGGCACATGATAGAAAATGTAAACATTCCCTCCTTCATCGTTTGTGTAAAGAGTTTCAAAAAATGTTTAAATAGTCTTGGTCTACTCCATCACTTGCCTTAAGATTTTGGAGTGAATAGGCAGATGTCTTATATGGTAGAAGAGTCAAATTTAAAAAGGCTCACACTCAAAAGTAAAAACTTAAAAGGAAAATTACTTTTCCCATCCTTACCTGAAAACAAAAATTCAAATTTCTCCCTTTCACTCTATACTTGGGCTTCGTCGAAGTATCACGAAATAGAAAAAATGACATTATATAGCGCTTTAAAAATAATAGCAAAACAAAGGAATATTTTATATATATATATATATATTGTATGTTATATACAAAAATTATATAAATTTTATGCACTTTTTCAACTATTAAATATAAATAATTTCTAGCACAGACTAAAAGGGAAAAACGCCCCACGAATGTATCAACACAAGCTCTAATGAAAGGATGAAGTACACAAATAGCCCTCAAAGGATGGTCTTGAACGTTTGTCCGCAGAATTTCTAAGTTTAACAAGTGTTGTCTTCACTCATCCTATGAAAAATACTTTTAACTTTTGAGCTCATAGGACAAGCAAGGGTCAAAAGTTAAAGACCACCCTGAACTATCATATTTCTGCAATTTTTTCCAAAAGAAACATACGAATGTCTTTTTCTTGGGCTGAGTCCTCTCATGTGTTTTCCATTTGTCCCGAGTTATTTCTTGTATATTCAGATTTTCTCCAACAAATTTTGCACCTTCTTTCTGTCAACAAGTTAGTAATTAGTGTTGGAGCAAACACAGAACCATATTGTTCGTAAACTATATATGCAAAAAATCAATTTAATATAATTTGACAAATGTACACTCAGTAGAAACTGAGAAAATGAAATTACAAGTTAGCTTTTGCAGTATCAACAACAACAACAACAACCCAATATAATCTTACTAGTGGCGTCTGGGGAGGGTAGTGTGTTCGCAGACCTTACCCCTACCCTGGGGTAGAGAGACTGTTTCCGATAGACCTTCGGCTCCCTCCCTCCAAAAACTCCCCTCTTTGCTCTTGGGATAACTTTTGCAGTATCGTTACTCGAAAATAAAACTAAAAATAATCTCTTTCTATCTTCCACAAAGTAAGTATCAAGAAACATGTAGCAAGACAAATCAATCAAACATACAAATGGGCTCTCCACTGGGCCTAAGTCCTCTCATGAAATAGAATTATTTTTTCTCTAACCCTTCCAAAAGTTTGTAAATTCATTTCAAAACAAAGTCTCAATCACATTAATGGAAGCTATGACCCAAAATAATCCCTAGAGAGAACTCATCTTTCTTGTATATTCAGATTCTCCCAAAAGAGAAAGAACTTGCACCATTCTTTCGATAAACTAACAGTAATAGGGAAATACAATTAAGTTATATGGAGCACAGGTCGTAAGCTACTGAACGGGCTCAAAGACAGTGCAAAATACACACTTTACCATGCATGTCAGCAAAAAATATGTCTAATATATAGTTATATACACTTTGGAAGAGTTCAAAGTGTTCAATAGGAACAAGTCAAAGTTACTGTGACAAAGTAAAAAAACTGACTAGATTAGGGGCACCTTATGTATTTGACCCGACTTACGGTTATTGTGAATGCTAAAAACTAGGCCAACTAAAAGAGTGGTAAAAGAATAACCTAAGGAATAATAGTCATTCGCCTCGTCATGACCGTTCCTCGTTTTTTGGCGTTTTAGGAGTCATAAAATTGAAATTCCGTCCGATTCCCAGATTTTCGTATGCTATATATTAAATGTCTTTTTCCTTATAACGAGGAACTTGTATTTATTCAGATGTAATAGTTGATAATTCACAAAAAAACGTATGAAAGGACATCCAAGCAAGGATGGATGATAGAAATAAAAATATTTCTTTGCATAAATGTTGCCATATCGGGCGATACCTCTAGTTTAATGATATAAAAGAGGGCAGCCCGTTGCACTAAGCTCCCGCTATGCACTGAGTCTGGAAAGGGCCGGACCACAAAGGTCGATCGTACGCAGCATTATTATATCAGTTTAATAATGATATAATCAAGAAATGCAACTCGAAATCAGTCCAGCAAATAAGGTTGCACATATGAATGAAGATTTGAACACAAGGTTCAGCTCTTCTATTAGGCCATTGAAGTTGGAAAATGCATACACTTGATTTCATGAGAAAAAAGAATGTTAACAAGTTACCTTTCTATCAATCCTCTTGTATTTTCAAATTTTACTGCATTGGTAGACTTATCTTGCTTTCAACTCTGAAATTGATAGTCCATTAATCGAATATCTTTCTACCTCTTCAGAGATCTGTGCTTGTTGATCCCCCCTTTCTATGAAAAATCCGGGTCGCTCTGGTGGTGGTGGTGGTTGCCTCGACTCATTAGTAAGCATGGAAACCACAGTTGACATTGAAGGCCTATCTTTTGCATAGTCTTGCACACACAAGAGTCCCACGTGAATGCATCTCATTACTTCGTCGCGCGAGCATGACTCGATTAGTGTTGCATCTATTAGCTCCAAAGCTCTCTCTTCTCTCCATAATTCCCATGCCTGAAAAATACAAATGCATGGTATTATGTTTCTCTGTTTCATGAGATAAGTTCATAAATAAGTCTAGAGACATACCAGTCCTATGAGGTTTAGTGGGTGCTCAGAATCATAGCAGCTGTTGTTTTTCTTCCCACTAACAATTTCTAAGAGTAAAACTCCGAAGCTGAATACATCTGTCTTTGTTGAAACAATGCCTCTTAAGGCATACTCTGGAGACATATAGCCACTGAAGTTGTGTTTGAAAGTGTATTTAGACTTTTGAGTAAATATAAACTTGTATATGACTATAAGTTCAATTTGGTTGAAACTATGGTTTTTCACTTACTGTGTTCCAACAATTCTTTTCGTATTTGCTTCAGATTCTTGCTGTCCAAAAATCCTCGCCATGCCAAAGTCCGATATCTTTGGATTCATGTCACTGTCAAGTAATATGTTGCTCGCTTTTAAATCTCTATGAACAACTGTCAACCTTGAATATTTATGCAGATAGAGTAGACCTTGAGCAACCCCTTCGATGATTCTGAATCGAGTGCCCCAATTTATTTGCTCCTTTTTGTTAGTATCTGTTCATATCATAAGAAGATTAAAATGAAGCAGCTTGTGGACAAGTTGCTTGCAAGTACATATTCTAATTGTTGAAGAAGAAAAGTATGATATTTACCAAAAAGGAAGAAGTCTAGGCTTTTGTTATGCATGTATTCATATAATAAAATCCTTTCTTCGCGTTGAGTACAGTAGCCTAAAAGCCTAACAAGTTTAGTGTGTTGAAGTTTTGCAATCAATAGAATTTCATTCTTGAACTCCAGCAGACCCTGTCCAGAACTCGTTGAAAGCCTTTTTATAGCTACTTCTTGACCATCAGGCAACTTTCCCTGAATATAACGACTGGTTTCAGTTTATTTCTAACAAGAATCATATTCATTCAAAGTTTTACCTTGTAAACTGGTCCAAAGCCACCCTCACCAAGCTTATTTCGTAGTGAAAAATTGTTCGTGGCAATTGCCAGGCTCTCGAAGCTGTATAATTGCACTTCTTCACTCATCTTCTTATCCATCTTTCTCCTGTTCGCTCTATTTGTTGTTTGATTAAGCAATAGCAAAGCTGTTGCTTTTGCTTTCCCTGATAGTTAAAGAGAAGGTTGTGAGATATCGAATCCAAGTGTTGAAGTTTATTGTTGCGTAAAGCTTTATAGCTAAATTCTTCAAGTGCTCACCTTTCCTGTGCAGAAGGTAGCATAGGGAGCTAAGTCCGACGAATATTATCAAACTAATTGCAACTATAAGCCATATCCACCATTCAATTGCTGCATCAACAAAATGAGCCAAAATATAAAGCATATTTTTGGACATATATATGTGTGTGTATATATAAATGCATCTATCCTGAATACTTAAATTTTGGAACTGTGAGATGCATTTTACATTCTACAGTTTTAAACAGATGGTCTAAAGGACCTTTTTCTGGATATACTCGATACAAGGACTAGATTTACTAAAAGACTAATACATGCCTAATATTATGATAATATGTTAAATGGACCACATCGACGAACAATCAAAAAAAAGTTTTTACCTTCAATCATAAACAATACTTCCCTAGAAAATTTTATCGAGTAAATAGGATTCATACAATGGTGATTAACCGCTCTTTTCTCATACCTCAAAAAGTGAAAAAGAAAACATAAAAGTAGTGGAATCTACTACCTCCTCTTCATGACCTTAGTTCAGATTAAAAACTAAAAAGACGACTAGCTATGAGACCTCGATAGAGCAATCTCAAAGGAAAAATTAACAGGAGCTAGTAGAAGTGAAGTTTAAAAAATGAGATTAATCTACTAATTCAGGAGCTACTATTCAGTTAATAAAATGCAAAAATAAGATTTGCATACTATACATACAAGTTCTTTGAGATGAATCAGATGATCTTGGCGTTACATTGGGAGATGGTGCTGGTGATAAGGCCGAAGGAATTGAGATTGTACTTGGTACATTTGTGGCGCTCCCATTTCTTGTTGGCTCCGAATCAGGAGAAGGAGAAGTTTTACAGATTTTGGTACCAACATCAGGGTCATCGTTGCATTTTCCACTTATGCATATAAGTTGACCGTCACAATCGTTCAAGGTTTGACAAGAACCGTTGCATGAGGAAATGGCAGAAGAAGGAGAGATGAAAACTGTGAAAGTGCAAAGAGAAACAAAGATGAGCTTGAGGATCATATTAGTGGCTATATATATATGTTTGTAAAAATATGAAGGTTAATAAGTAAGAGACGTTGTGGGGTGAACAAGTCTGAGCAAAATGTAGCAAGACAAATCAATCTCTTTCATCTTCCACAAAGTAAGTATCAAGAAACATGTAGCAAGACAAATCAATGAAACATACAAATGGGATCTCCACTGGGCCTAAGTCCTCTCATGAAATAGAATTATTTTTTCTCTAACCCTTTCAAAAGTTTGTAAATTCATTTCAAAACAAAGTCTCAATCACATTAATGGAAGATATGACCCGAAATAATCCCTAGAGAGAACTCATCTTTCTTGTATATTCGGATTCTCCCAAAAGAGAAAGAACTTGCACCATTCTTTCGATGAACTAACAGTAATAGGGAAATACAATTAAGTTATATGGAGCACAGGTCGTAAGCTACTGAACTGGCTCAAAGACAGTGCAAAATACACACTTTACCATGCATGTCAGCGAAAAATATGTCTAATATATACACTTTGGAAGAGTTCAAGTGTTCAATAGTAACTAGTCTAAGTTACGGTGCCAAAGTAAAAAAACTAACAAGATTAGGGGCACCAACGACCCGAATTTGTTACTGTATTAGCAACAAATTACTAACAAAATCCTAACTAATTTATTTTTCAAAATTTAGTAACGGATTCCTAACGAATTGCCAACCAAAATTTTACTAACTAAATAATTTAGTTGGTAAATATGGCGGAAAAAATTGGCGGCTAATCTAGCAACTGCTTACTAACGGATTACCAACTCAAATATTACCAACAAACATTTTTCGTTGGTAATATTAACTACAGAGTACATATCCGTTGTTAAATATGGTGGAAAAAATGAAGTATAGTTTATTAACAGATTACTAACGAATTACCAACCAACTATTTACCAACAGAAGGATTTTGTTGGTAATTTTACCAACCAATTTAAAATGCGTTAGTAAATTACCAACCGAATAGTATCTGTTAGTAAACTTGCCAACTGGTATTAAATCGGTTGGAAATCTTTACTAATAGATCAATATTTTCGTTTGTAATTTATTAACAGATTAAAATTAATTGTTAATATTACTTACGATGTGGAATTTGTTAGTAATTACTACCAACGGAGCCTAGTTTTCATTGGCAAATTACCAACTAATATTGAAATAGTTGGAAAATTTATCAATATAGAGATAAAATAGTTGGTAAATTACCAAATAACGTTGAAACGATTGATAAATTTAACGATAGATACAAAATCAATTGATATTCTCTGACGGATCTAGCATTTATAGTAAATACATCAATATATATCATCACACTCCAATATTGTTTGTGCACTAATTACAAATCATCTTTATACGAACTAGAGTCTCACTCTAATCTTTAATAAAAAATTCACTTAAAATTATATTTTTCAGATATAAATATCCAAATATTTGGTTATAGACTTCCCACTAATAGGCATTTGGGCAACTTTCATTAATATAGTAGTATTAGTAGCCACGATGCTCGTACATTATTAAAAAATATTAATTATATGAAAGTATGATCGATTTGAATTGTTCGAGTACTTCAAATCATATATTTTAACAAAATCATAAATTAAATATCATATTATCTCAATGTAAGTACCAAAATATTTATCTCTTTTAGACTTTTATTCGATTGCTCCGAATTCATTTATTATTTGAAACTATCAATAATATTTTC
>AWOL01S0029560.1:0-53233 GCA_000715115.1 Nicotiana otophora
TTTAGTGGCTTTCATTTTCGAAAGGCTTTAAATTTTGTACAGCTATAATGTATAGATTTCTTACGCCATCAAGATATAACAACAGGTAACATTTCATATAACTTGACATGGTACACTGAAAGATGAAAGAATAACTTGTTATATGTAACGAATGTTAAATCAAACTGATGGTATAAAAAAATTTACATTGTTTCGATATATATAACTTTAAATTATTTGTCGACTACTTTCCCTTTGTTGTATTTATTTATACGTCCGCATACCACAATTAAGAATAAGCATGTTTCACGAATCTCCTATCCATTGGTTGCCTTTCTTTTCCTTTTTTGTATCTTCCAAATAATTTTGGTCCCATGCAGCATTTTCCAGACATAGTGGCTTACAGGAAGACAAGAAATTGCGGCATTTGGTCAATTATGAGTAGGGATAAGGTTTCATGTTTAATTTGGCCAACCGTGCCATTTTTCTTTTCCTAAAAAAAGGCACTAGTACTTGTTTTGTGACAATAGTGGGTTCGATCGTTGTAGCTGTATGGGCTAAAAATTGTATTATTCTATGTGGGCCAAGTTAACATTAAGAGAGCAAAGCTGCCACACGTCATCGATGTGCTTTCAACAAAGGACGAAGGCGAGGTCGAAGTGACCCGACAAAGGACAAAGACGAGGTCGAATTGACTCAACAGAAGGACGAGGACAAGCACTTCCTTTAGCCGGACATTAACGACTAGTTTTAGAGATAAGACCTTATAGAGAATATTCTCAGAAATATTCCTCCCATTTGTACTATTAGAGTTTTTGTGGCGTATGTGCCCTTATAAATAGAATGAGAAAGAATGGTAGAGGGGATTGGACACTCATTGTAAAAAAATAATACATTGACATTCTCCGAAAATTCTTGTTTTATCATTAACATACAAAATACACCTTTTCTTTAGATCGGTGTCAATCCTTTCTCCCACGATCCAAGGAGGATCTGAATATTCTAAGGCTTGACATCATCCATATTTGTCAGAGGGAATATCAAAAAATCTTACCCCTTTCCGGGTGACTCACTTGTATTTATTTACATAAATGCCATTTATTATAATTTACTACTATTTAATGCTATTCTATTTGTTCTCTGGCTATTGAATATTGCTTTATTGTTGCTATTTATTGCTATTCGAACAGTACTCATGACATCTTGCTACAAAATTCGTTAAACAATCTTTTGGATATTAATATTGGCTAAGAGTAACTCCATTCTATTAGAAAATTCAATTGTTTAAACCTATATCTAAATTTTGGGTTAAACAGTTTGGCACCATTTGTGGGGATTTTCTCAGTCAATGTTTAGTTTCTATTAGATATACAACTCACACGACTTGTTAATCTAACAAACTATAAAGTTTATCTATTCTCTCCGTGCGTACAAAAATTTTCATGGCAGGTAACCAAGGAAATTGAATTAGGGTAACAGATAACGTTCTCCTCAACCTCATGGCTGTTATCAACGAAGGCTATGACACCCAGGGCAAGGAAGTGACACCCACTGCTTCCCCTAGATGGGAGAGATTGCCTCCCCCTTTCTGTATCACAAAAAAACCAAATGGGAAAGGAGCCTCCGCGTCCACGGGAGAAGGGGCGTCACCTGCTATGAAAAAGCTCCTGGAAGCATGACTAACTTATACTCTAGTCAACGTACTCAGTAAACAAGCTCCATGCACGACCACAGAAACCACGAGAATCCATGCAACACAACGTGGCAATGAATAGGATGACCAACCAGACCCTTCGACTCCAGGTAAAACTCACACTATTACTGACAATGCAGGTGACAATGTCCTTGCCGCCGTGCTGAAAAGAATGGAGTAAATGAAAAACGAGAACAAGGTGCTCAAAGACTAAATGAAAGAGCACCAGGAACGGGTAGACAAAATACCAGGTGCCACTAAATTATTACCAAAAAGGGGCGCGGGCAGGTTTGTGGAACAACCGTACAGTGAGGAAGCGACCCCACAGGCCATACCAAAGACCTTCAAGATTACCCCATATCTTAGAATCTACGATGGGACGACCGACCCCGAATATCATATGACTCACCGCATTTCCGCCGTGAAAGGCAACAACCTTACCAAAGAGTAGGTGTCCTCCACCTTGCTGAAAAGATTTGTCAAAACACTCACTGGAGGGGCGTTGGCATAGTATTCATAGTTACTAGCTCGTTCCATAGAAACATTTGAAGAGATAACGGACAAGTTCGTGACGGCACACGCCGGGGCAAAAAAGCTGAAGCAAGAGTAAATGACATCTTCGCCATTAAGAAATCCCCAGGAGAGGGACCGAGGGACTTCCTCTCCCGATTCAACAGGGTGAGGCTGACCTTACCAAATGTTTTCGAAGGATGGCCGTGGAAGCCTTTCAAAATGGGTTGAGCAGAGAAGGTTTGAGGGCTACAGAAAGCTTCTGAGTCGGCTGATGAAGTATCCACCGACCACTTGGGATGAAATCCATAATGCCTACTGTGGCGAGGTCAGAGCAGATGATGACGACCTCAATGTACCAACTCGACGACTCACCTCGCTACAATATGAGCCTAGGAAAGAATGCATAGATAGTATGAGGAGAGACCACCTAGTGTCATGGTGGGGAAGGGAACGACACCTACCCTATGTCAGGACACCAGTTCCCTACTTCCGTTATGAAGATGGAATGTCTAGTCCGGGATCAGACACTCACAGGAATGATCGAGGTATGCCCCGTTGTTATCTGCTAACAATATTTACGTATCGCCTACAGAAGTGGTCTACCCTTTAGAGAAGCTCGAAACAAAAGTCAAATGGCCACCCAAGATGATGTCAGACCCAAATATAAGGAAATATGATGCCCTCTGTGAGTTCCACCGTGAACGTGGACACAAAATAGAAGATTTCACTACCTTGAGGCTAGAGGTGGCAAACTTGCTGTAGCAAGGGCACCTCAAAGAACTGCTCAGCGACAAAGGCAGGAGCACCTTGGCAAAGGGTCGAGAACGTCCAGGCCCGCCAAAGACCCCTTTACCAACTCGTATCATCAATATGATTATTGGTGGCAGCGACGACGCCTCTATCTACGACATCAAATTCACTACCACCCACAAGCTCAAAAGATTGATCACCCACGAACGGTATGTCGAATTCAAAGAAAGTATCTTTTTGATGTGTCAGATGCCGACAATTTGATTTTCTCTCATAATGATGCACTTGTTATTACTTTATGAATTTTAGATACCGATGTTAAGAGAATTATGGTAGGTGACCGAAGTGGAGCGTGCATCATCCATCCCCGAGTCCTCGCACAAATGAGACTTGAGGATAAGATAATGCCTCATTGTATTACACTAACCGGTTTTAACAATGCAGTTGAGCGGACTTCCTGAGAAATCACACTCCACATTCTCGCCAACAGAGTAACTCTAGAGACGACATTCCATATTATGGACCAGGACACAACATACAATGCCATCATGAGATGACCATGGATACACCCTATGAGAGCCGTCTCCTCCAGTTTATACCAAGTGATCAAATTCCCAACACCTTGGGGAATATTCAACATACGAGGGGAACATACATCCCGAGAATGCTACCGAATCACCATGGACAACAACAACTCAACAAAAGAAAGAAAAGGAAAAAGAAGTATAGCAATCAGCAGGGTCGAGGTTGCCACAAGGCGACGACGAGGAAGTCATTATGGATCCCGAGATGGTCGAAGCCGCTGAATCAACCATAGAAGATCTCTACCCCGTTCAACCAGATCATAGCGACCCTAACAAAAAGGCCTACATCGGCTGGAAACTCTGAGAACCAGGTAAATTTAATCAATTCTTAATAACTAACGCATATTTGTTTGCCTTTAGTCATGAAAACATGCCAGGTATACCCAAAGAAATCTCCACACACAAGCTGAATGTCAACCCCTTCTACCCCTCGGTAAGGTAGGTCCGGCAAAAGTTCAACCCCGCCATCAATGAGGCCGTCCATGAAGAAGTAGAGACGTTATTGGCAAATGGCTCCATTAGGGAGGCGAAGTACCCCAAATGGATAGCCAATGTGGCGATGCTTAAAAAGAAAATTGGGAAATGGAGGTTGTGCGTGGACTTCACAGACGTAAACAAAGCATGCCCAAAAGATTCATTCCCACTACGACACATTGACCAACTTATTGATGCGATGGTCGGGCACGAGCTATTAAGTTTCTTGGATGCCTACTCAGGTTACAACCAAATACTCATGGAAGAAGAGGACCAAGATAAAACCACGTTCATTACCCATAATGGAGCATATTGTTATAGAGTCATGCTATTTGGTTTGAAGAACGCAGGGCCTACCTATCAAAGGTTGGTCACAAATATGTTCAAAGATCAACTCGACAAATACATGGAGGTATATATCGACGACATACTGGTCAATACCGCGAAGGAAGACGATCATATTTACCGGTCGAATTGCCTCCCTATCCAGATTTATCTCGCGGTCATCCGATAGATGTCATAGTTTTTCAGCATACTCAAAAAGGATAACAACCTCAAGTGGACGCACGAGTGTGTACATACAAGCACTGCAAGAACTGAAGGCGTACTTGTGATGGTAGGTTATAATCACGTATTTTAGTCATAGTTTGCACTCTAATTACTGTATTTTACTTGTGTTTGAGCTTAAATGTTAGTGTATTGCACTTATTATGTGTTTTATACCTTATAGAAAGTGATTTCGAGTTAAAAGTATAGTCGGGAGCTAAATTGAGCAAGTTGGATCTTTGAAGTCTGAGTAAAAGACCAAGAGATTAAACCGGGATCGCGTTCGGGGCTCAGAAACTAAGTCTGGATTTCAAGACGCGAAGAAAATGAAATACTCTGTAAAAACTTCACTGCCGCCCCGCATGGGGTGGCACAACATTGTATTGCTGCTTCTGCCCGTCAAAACCTGCTCTCTGAACTTCCCAACTGATGCCCCACATGGGGCGGCGTAAGGCGCAGCGTGTCTTTATAATTTTCTCAAAGTACTTTCCTGTTTCGGCTTGGAAAAGTTAATTTTGCCTAGGCCCACTCCGACAGGGTATAAACACATCAAAAAGACGTTTTTGAAGGGACTTTTGACCTGGGAATCTTTAGGAGAGCATTGGAGGCTACAAGACGCAGGATTTCATCATTTTCCCATTAATTCAATACGAGCGCTTGGATTGTAACGTTCGATTGATGCTTTCTTACTCTTTAATTATATTTGTGATGACTTCCTCCATGATTATGGAGTAGTTTACCTTAGGGTTTGACGGATATAGTGTTTTGATAAATATTTGTGGATTTTAAATCTAATTCTTTGCATGAATTCGTTTATGGAGCTTTGAATTGTTACAAATTTATTCACCAGTTTATTTAATCGAAAGAGGAATATTTGGTTATTATCTTTGCATTATTTTATTTGATTTAATTAAGTGATTCCCTTAATTAATCAATAGAGCTTGTTGAATTGTTGATTAAATCAACTTAGGAGAATATTCGAGAGACGTTTTCCTAAAGACTAATCCATTAAGCATGCTTGCAAATTTGTACGGTGCTTATATTAGTTCACCTCGTAGAGCTAAGATTTAATCGAGAGAGGATTCTTGACTATACGTTTGAACTAATCATTGAGTGAATTTACGAGAATCACTAGAACATTAGAGTGAATTAAACTAGAGTTAAATCCCAAATAGCTATATTGCACCTATCCTGTCAAAACTTTTATTTTTTACATTGATAAGAAACCAATTCTGCTAATAGTTCTTTGCAGTCAATTGTCAATTGCTTTACTTTAGTAGTTAATCGTAGTTGTAATCATTTAACTCAAGTGGTGATCCCCGTGAATAGCAATTAATCCAGAATTTACTCGAATATTATTTAAATTCAATCCTTATGGAGACGATATTTTACTATACCATCTTTGATTAGCGAACATTAATTTTGTGTTGTGTTTTGCGCTCGTCAAATTTGGCGCCGTTGCTGGGGATTGGCAATCAATAATGTTCAAAATATTGTTTGGTGCTAAATCAGAAATTTATTTTCATTTTATTCTTCACTTATGTGTGTAGGCAACAAGTTAAGTTCGTGGTGTATGACGATCTTATTCAAAAGAGGTAATATCCTACAAACCGGAGTTGGAAAAACACCTGCGGCAACTGAGGAAAGAGAAAGAGTTCACTGAAAAGTTATTGGGGCAACCTTCAACCCCAGAACACATGGCTAAGAACGGCGAGGATGAAGTAGATTTAGCTTCAAGAGAGGCAGCACAACAGAGATAAGAAGATGCACGGATAACAACTGAGGCAACCCGTAGAGCTACTGATGAGACCGTCGACGATAATGTGGCTCGAAGATTCAATCTAAATCGACCCTTGACTGAAGACCAGTTCGAGAATGCGGTACCTAGGCCTGGTAGAACATTGGGTGATTATGCTAGACTAGTCTATAATAAGGAACTGTCTAATGTCAGACCTCCACCAGTAGCAGCGAATAATTTTGAGTTGAACCAAGACTTGCTTCAAACTATTCAGAACAATTGTGTCTTCAGAGGGAAGGTGAATGAAGATCCTAACACTCACTTGATGGATTTTGAGGAAATCATGAACACCTTACAGTATAACGGAGTGTCAAAAGATGCATTATACTTAAGGGCATTCCCATTTTTAGTGAAGGATGACGTGAAGCACTGGTGTCGTAGCTTACTAACGGGGTCGATCAAGACATGGAAAGATATGACTAGAAAGTTTCTTGACAAATACTTCTCAACTGGAAAAATAGTGAAGTTCAGAAGGGAAATTCACAACTTCTGCCAGACGGACACCTAAATAGCTTTCGAGGCTTGGGAAAGATTCAAGGAGATAGCGAGGAAGTGTTAGCATAATGGGATTGAATTGTGGATGCAACTCCAGGACTTTTGGGATGTACTGACGCCTCCCTCACGACGAATTCTGAACAATGTAGTCGGAGATCCTTTAATGAAGAAGACTCCTGAGGAGATTGTGGCAATTCTTGATGAGCTCTCTGAAGATTCTAACCAGTGCCATGCTGTGAGTAATGATAAAGAAGATCAGTTGGGTTCATCAAGTAGATTCTAACACCGCAGTGTAAGCCCAACTAGACGCCATGGACAAAGAGATAAGAAAGTTGACCTTATCCAAGGTCTAGAGCCAACCATCATCAATTTGTGATTTCTGTGGAATGGGTCATCCAACGCATCCTTAGTTACAAATTAAGTGGTAAATGTTATGGGAAGATTTGATAGAGCCAACTACCAGAGTGGTAATAATTTCAATTCTATGAGACAGAGGCACCCAGGCTTTACTTGGAGTTCACCAAGTGGTGGCCTGAACTCATGGCATCAGAATAACTCCAGATCCTAGGGACAAGGAGCTCCAGGTGTTAAAAATCAGCAGAGGCAACAATATCAGCCTCCACAGTCTAATTAGTCTAGCATGGAAGATCTAATGAAGGCCTTTATTATTAAGACAAATGAGAGGCTTGAAACCCATCAATCAGCTATACGAGAACATGACTCAACTATCAAAGAACCGGGCACGACTTTTTGAAACCTGGAAAGAGAGGTTGGGCAACTAACTACTCTATTGTCTGAGAGGGTTCCAGGGACACTCCCTACTGATACTGAAAGAAATCCAAAAGAGAAAATAAATACAGTGTCTTTGAGGAGTGGGCACGAGTTGGAGGATTCCATAGCAAAATAAGAGGATGAGCCGATTGAAAGACGTGGAGATTGTGGAAGAGCAGAAAAATGATGACATGCAAAAAGGTGCAGGAATGGTGGATGGTGGTGTGAAGAAGAAGGGGAAGACTAGATCTCAAAAAAAGGAGAAGGATGACAATGAAACAAATAATGAGACTGAAGAGAGAAAATACATGCCTGCTCTACCTTCCCCCAGAAACAAAGAAGAGAAAAGCTGGACAAACAATTTGAGTGCTTGATAGAAGTGTTCAAGCAAGTGCATGTAAATATACCTTTCACAGAGGTGCTTTCACAGATGCAAGCTTATGCTAAATTCATGAAGGAGATATTGTCCAAGAAACTGAGAGTGGAAGAGACATCGGTGGTCAAGCTCACGGAGCATTGTAGTGCCATCTTGTAGAATAGGCTCCCTAAAAAATGTGGAGATGCAAGAAGTTTTACTATACTTTGCTCTTTAGAAAGTACTAAATTTAAATTTTTTTGGTGTGATTCAGGTGCTTCCATTAATCTTATGCCTTTGTATATTTTCAGGAAATTAGAGGGAGATATTGGAGAGATCAGGTCGGTACCTGTGTCCTTGCAACTGGCGAATCATACCACAATTATACCGGAAGGAATAGTGAAGGATGTGCTAGTTCGGGTGGACAAATTTGTGTTCTCGGTGGACTTAATTGTAGTTAACATGGAGGAGAACAGGGAGGTCCCTCTTATTTTAGGAAGACCTTTCTGGGGTACGGGCAGAGCAATTCTAGATATTCAAGAAAGGTAGCTCATGCTTAGAGTGGGGGATGAAAGTCTGATCTTCAAAATAGAAGGAGAAAGGGGGGCCCTAAAAGAGCAAATTGGAAAGAGTGAAACTGATAAGTATGGGGTGTACCCAAAGAAGGCGGAAAAGAATCTCTCAGTATGGATGTGTGTACTTGGTCGGGCGTGCAAAGGAGATCCCAACTTCGATTCAGACCCCAACTAGATGAATCAGGGAAGTTTCTTTTAACCCTTGCTTTTCATTTGTGTGTCATGGGGACATGCCACAATTTAAAATGTGGGGTGGGGGATGGTGTGAATATGTACATGTGTGTTTTTTATTTCGTTTGATTTTTGTTTTGACTTTTCCCGACAATAGATTTCCGCGATTGTCTTCTTGATGGATCAAAGTCGAAGAAGAAAAATAGTTTGCTTTTGTTAGGTAGTGTAATAATTTTTTCTTGGTTTTTCTTTGTTCCGTGATTCTTTTCTAAGGGTTTTGCTTGAACCGTGTGTAGTTGGTTTTTATTTTAGTAGGAGTAGTGAAGTATTTTGCTATGTATTAAATGGATATGACTTTTTTTTGACTTTGTTGTGCCTTGAGAGTAGTGAGTGCCTTAGTTGTGACACCTAGGCTCAGTTCTTGATTCTTAAATAAGTACCTTAAATTGTTTGATTGTAACTTTGCTTAACTTCTTTGACTAGAGAGTTAGGATAGATTCGATCCTAAGTGAGTTATGTGCCAATGTGTGTGTGAGATTTTGTTGATATTTTGTGCATGTTGATTGATGGCTAGAACTTGCCCCGTGTGTTTACAAAGCAAAATAATAGTCTTGTTCAGTCTAAAAAGTGATATAGGCATTTCTTTATTGAGCCAGATATATGCTTTTACCCACCTAATTGTGAAGTATCTTAGTTAGCCCCGTTGAGCATGTATTCCTATTTCTTTGGCAACCACACTATAAGCTTGACTCCTTTGTTTGAATTGTCTATCTATTTGAACCTTTTATCTCCCATGGGCACTTGAATTTGTATGAGCTTGTAAAATCTAAGTGGGGTATGGTCGGGTTTTGGGTGGAACTATACAAAAAGGAGAAAGGTAAACTATTTGAAAAAATTGTGAGAGCCACTTGTAGAGAATTGAAAATAAAAAGAGAGTTTGATTGAAAAGAAAAATAAATCAGAACTTAGAAAAGAAAAAAATGGATTCCGTGCTAGTGGTAGTTCTCATCTTGTTTGTGCTTAAAGATATTGGGAGCTTGATGCTATTATGCATGAGGGTTGGGGTTTGGTTCAACATAAGTGTGGGGTTTGAATTGTTAATGTATATGTATTAAAGTGCTCAGGGAGGTATAGTCATTATATCCAAATTTATCCTACCCGTCCTGCAGCTCACATTACAACCAAATTAAGTCCTACTTGATCCTTGACTGGATGAGCTCAATTAGTAGAGTATTATACTACGGGTAAGCATATGATACATTCTCTATGGCACACGAATTTTATTCCTGAGAGTGAGTTAATCCTGTCTATCTTGAGTTCCTATTTTTTCCTGAATTTCACTGTGTGCGGAACTAATCTCTATTGTTTGTGTGAGGGCACATGACTTGCGAAGGTAAGGTGAAATCTTTGACCTCTGTGTTAGAGTAAGTGAGCAGGTTGTGGTGCTCTTGTGTCGAGTCTTAAGGTTAGAATGTTATGATATAGTACTTAGTCTATTTTAAATATTCTTGGTTAGCGTTAGGAAAGTTGTCACATAAGAGGGTCGTCTCTATGTGAAGTACAGTTTGATTTCTCAAGGACGAGCAATGATTTAAGTATGGGGTATTGACGGTAGACTAGAATCACGTGTTTTAGTCATAGTTTGCACTCTAATTACCGCATTTTACTTGTGTTTGAGCTTAAATGTTAGTGTATTGCACTTATTATGTATTTTATGCCTTGTAGGAAGTGATTTCGATTTAAAAGGATAGTCAGGAGCTAAGTTGAACAAGTTGAAGTTCTGAAGTCTGAGTAAAAGCCCAAGAGATTAAACCGGGATCGCGTTCGGGGGTCGGGAACCAAGTCTAGATGTCAAGACGCGAAGAAAACGAAATACTCTGTAAAAACTTCACTGCCGCACTGCATGGGGCGGCACGACATTGTATTTCTGCTGCTGCTCATCAGAACCTACTCTCTGAACTTCCCCACTAATGTCCCGCATGAGGCGGCACAAGGCGCGACACGTCTGTATAATTTTCTTAGAGTACTTTCCTGTTTCAACTCGGAACAGGGAATTTCGCCTAGGCCCACTCCTACAGGGTATAAATACATCAAAAAACATTTTTGAAGGGACTTTTGACCTGGGAATCTTTGGGAGAGCATTGGAGGCTACAAGATATAGGATTTCATCATCTTTCCATCAATTCAATACGAGAGTTTGGATTGTAACATTAGATTGATGCTTTCTTACTCTTTAATTATATTTGTGATGACTTCCTCCATAATTATGGAGTAGTTTACCTTAGGGTTTGACGGATATGGTGTTTTAATAAATATTTGTGGATTATAACTCTAGTTCTTCACATTAATTCGTTTATAGAGCTTTGAATTGTTGCAACTTTATTCATCGGTTTATTTAGCCGAAAGAGGAATATTTTTGTGATTATCTTTGTATTATTTTGTTTGATTTAATTAAGTGATTCTCTTAATTAATCAAAAGAGCTTGTTGAATTGTTGATTAAATCGAGTTAGAAGAATATTCGAGAGACATTTTCCTAAAGACTAATCCATTAACGTATGCTTGCATATTTTCACAATGCTTATATTAGTTCACCTCGTAGGGTTAAGATTTAATCGAGAGAGGAGTCTTGACTACACGTTTGAACTAGTCATGTGAATTCATAAGAATCATTAGAATATTAGAGTGAATTAAACTAGAGTTAAATCCCAAATAGCTATCTTGCACCTATCCTGTCAAAACCCTTATTTCTTACATTGATAAGAAACAATTTCCGCTAATCTCTAGTTCTTTTCAGTTAATTGTCAATTGATTTACTTTAGTAGTTAATCATAGTTGTAATCATTTAACTCAAGTGGTGATCCTCCTTAATAGCAATTAGGCCATAAATTACTCGAATATTGTTTGAATCCAATCCCTGTGGAGACGATGTTTTACTATACTATCTTTGATTAGCGAGCATTAATTTTGTGTTGTGTTTTGCGCTCGTTAATTTGTCATCACCACCCTTGCTCTCAAAATGATAACCAGGATAGCACCTCCTCATTTTCCTCGCCGTCTCGGAATTACCAGTAAGTGCGGTCTTGGTTCGAGAAAACAAAGGCACACAATCTCCAATTTATTATATCAGTAAAACACTTGTCGGTGCCGAACCCACACCTTGAGAAACTAGCCTTGGCCCTGGTCGTAGCTTCATGAAAGCTTAGACCCTATTTTCAGTGTCAACCTATCTTAGTCGTCACCACTTTTCCTTTAAGAAGTATATTTCATAAACCTGAGCTGTCGGGGAGGCTGGACAAATGGGCCATCGAGTTAAGCGAGCACGACATCACTTATCAGCCTCGCACAACCATAAAGTCGCAAGTACTCGCCGACGTCGTCGCAGACTTTAGCACAAAAGTAATGCCTGAGGCTGAAAAGGAGGCCACTCAACCTTCTCTTCAGACACATGACCTTTGGGTCCTGTACACCGACGACACATCCAATGCATGCGGGTCCGGGATGAGACTCGTACTCGAGGTTCCCGGCGATGAGATAATTTACCAATCCATAAGATGTTCGAACATAACTAACAATAAGGCCGAGTATGAGGCCGTAATTGCAGGATTAATACTGGCACTCTTGTACGGAGCGAAGCGATTAAAACTTCATTATGATTCTCAGCTCGTAGTCAACCAGGTTAGTGGGACTTTCCAAATTAAAGAGCAGAGATTGCAAAAATATCAGACCGAGATCTGCATATTGTTACCCAGTTTTGATGAGTGCTAGCTGAACCAAATTCCACGAAATCAGAACGTCGAAGCAGACGGTCTCGCTAAGTTGGCCACCACCACCGAAAGTGTAACCCCTAGGGATAAGAATATAGTTCACCTCCTCAGCTCGGTATTGGACCATATTGATGTAAAATATGTAGATCTAACTTGGGACTGGCACAATTATATTATAAACTATTTGCAGAATGGCACCCTCCCAACAACAAAAGGAAAGCCAAAAAGTTGAGAATGCAAGCTTCCAGGTACAATCTCCTTCATAACGACTTATACAAGAGTACGTATGACGGTCCCTTGGAAAAATGCTTTGGCCCGAACCAAACCCATCGCGTCCTCGAGAAAGTCCATGAAGGTCATTGTGGCAGTCACTCTGGTGACCGAGCACTCGTTAGGTGCCCCATACGGGCCAAGTATTATTGGCCCACCATGAAAAAGGATGCTCTAGGATTTGTGAATAAATGTGAGCAGTGTCAAAAATACGTCCCGATAATTTACCAAGTAGGCGAGCACCTCCACTCTGTCATTTTTCTGTGGCATTTCATTAAATGGGAAATGGACATTGTGGGACCACTTCCACCAGGACAAGGTAACGTAAAATTCCTTTTAGTTTTAACTGACTATTTCTTCAAGTGGGTGGAAGCAGGAGCATTCACCCAAGTGCGTGAGCAAGAGGTAATCTCCTTTATATGGAAAAACATCATTTGCTGATTCGGCCTACCTAAAGAGATAAGCTGTGACAACGGGCCCCAGTTCACGGGAAGAAAAACCATCGAGTTCTTCGAAAAATGTCATATTAAAAGGATACTTTCAACTCCTTACCACCCAGCCGGCAATGGACAAGCAGAATCCTCCAATAAGTCTATACTGAACATCATGAAAAAGAAACTCGAAGAGGATAAGGGAATGTGGACAGATGTACTCCTAGAGGTATTATGGGCGCATAGAACTACCTCGAAAACGAGCACACGAGAGACACATTTTTCTCTAGTCTTCAGAACAGAAGCAGTTATACTAGTCGAGCTCGGAGAACCTAGCGTGAGGTCAATGAGCGAAGATATATGGCATAGATAAGGATGGTCGCCCAGAAACAACAAGCAGAGTGTTACTACAACAAAAAGGCAAAGGTACGATTGCTCAAGACGGTCTCGCTAAGTTGGCCACCGCCACTGAAAGTGTAGTCCCTGGGGATAAGAATGTAATTCACCTCCTCAGCTCAGCATTGGACCAGATAGATGTAATATCTGTAGATCTAACTTGGGGCTGGCTCAATTGTATTATAAACTATTTGCAGAACGACACCCTCCCAACGACAAAAAGGAAGCCAAAAAGCTGAGAATGCAAGCTGCCAGGTACAACCTCCTTCACAATGACTTATACAAGAGTACGTATGGCGGTCCCTTGGAACAATGCTTAGGCCCGAACCAAACCCATCGCGTCCTCGAGAAAGTCCATGAAGGTCATTGTGGCAGTCACTTCGGTGACCGAGCACTCGTTAGGTGCCCCAAACGGGCCAAGTATTATTGGCCCACCATGAAAAATGACACTCTAGGATTTGTGAATTAATGCGAACAGTGTCAAAAATATGCACCGATAATTCACCAAGTAGGCGAGCACCTCCACTCCGTCACTTCTCTGTGGCCTTTCATTAAATGGGGAATGGACATTGTGGGACCAGGACGAGGTAACGTAAAATTCCTTTTAGTTTTAACTGTCTATTTTTTCAAGTGGGTGGAAGTAGGAGCATTCTCCCAAATGCGTGAGCAAGAGGTAATCGCCTTTATATGGAAAAACATCATTTGCCGATTCGGCCTACCCAAAGAGATAAGCTGTGACAATGAGCCCCAGTTCACTGGAAGTAAAACCACCGAGTTCTTTGAAAAATGTCATATTAAAAGGATACTTTCAACTCCTTACCACCCAGCAGGAAACGGACAAGCGAAATCCTCCAATAAGTCTATACTGAACATCATGAAAAAGAAACTCGAAGAGGCTAAGGGACTGTGGACAAATGTACTCCTAGAGGTATTATGGGCGCATAGAACTATCTCGAAGATGAGCACATGAGAGACACCTTTTTATCTAGTCTTCAGAACAGAAGCAGTTATGCCAGTCGAGCTCGGAGAACCTAGCGTGAGGTACTCCCATGAAAGCGGCACCAGCAATGGCGAGAGTAGGAGGAAATATCTCGACCAGGTCAATGATCAAAGATATATGGCATAGATAAGGATGGTCGCCCAGAAACAACAAGCAGGATATTACTACAACAAAAAGGCAAAGGTCCGATTGCTCAAGATCTGGGACTACGTACTCAAAGCCAAAACCCAAGCAAACAGGGATCCACGAGAGGGCAAGTTGGGAACCAACTGGTATGGACTATATAAAATTATAGGCAAAGTAGACAAGGGTTCATTCCAACTGGAAACCATGGAAGGGAAACCCCTGCCAAACAATTGGAATATCAGCAATCACAAGTACTTCAACTTCTAAAAAGCAAGAAATGCCCTGTAAGTCATACTATTTTTTCCCTCACTTGAGTTTTGTCCCAATTGGGTTTTCTCAAGGAGGGTTTTAACGAGTGGGACACTTCCAGTTGAATTACACGAGAGCAGACAAATGTTTCATTGATCGACTCCTCAAGATTCTCCAAGTCGAACAATGAAGGGACTAGATATACTGAGACTGGGACATGAACACCAGTCAACACCCGAAACTTGTAACTTTCTCCAAAAATTGTACAAAGGCAAAATAATGTAATCAGAGCAATGGCGTCAAAATAATAGAAATGCACGTTTATCTAAACTGCTCTCATGAATGGTTAAGTTTGATCAAGCTCGAACAACACCTATCGTCCCTCGGCCACGACTTAATGAAAGATTAAGTTCGACCAAGCTCGAATAAAACCTATCGGCCCTCGACCACGACTTAATGAAAGGTTAAGTTTGACCAAGTTTGAACAACACCTATCGGGCCTCGGCCACGAATTAATGAAAGGTTAAGTTCGACCAAGCTCGAACAACACCTATCGGCCCTCGACCGTGACTTAATGAAAAGTTAAGTTCGACCAAGCTCGAACAACACATGTCGACCCTCGACCATGATTTAACTTAAAAGTATATTCAATCGAACAAATGCCGATACACCCACGATCAATCAACTCCATGGCTATCGCGACTTAGAAAATAACAATGAAGAAAACACAAAAGGAAAATACAAGTACAAAAACAAGAACGCACAAAGACAGAAGGCATATACAAAATCAAAAGAACATTTATATTCATAAAGAAAGTTTATACAAAGGCATTCGAAGACGCCAACTATAATACAAGAGATTAGCAAACAACACAATAAATAATCAGTGGTCGCCACCTGTCACGACCCGAAATTTTCCACCGACGCGACCGCGATGGCGCCTAACATTTCACTTGCTAGGCAAGCCAACGTTAGAGAATCATTAACCAATTCCTTATGTCCATTTAGTAATTAATAATAATTAACTAAGATAAAATATAATAAGTGCGGAATATCATAAAACTGTATTAATTACTACCACCCGGATCTGGAGTCACAATTCACGAGCATTTTAGAACTTACTACAAGTAATAGTCTGAAAGAAACACAACTGTCTGAATGAAAGAAAACAGTAGGACATAAAAAGATGGACGGGGACTTCAAGGTCTGTGAACGCCGATAGATCTACCTTGAGTCTCCGAACAGTGGACCAATAGCAAATCTCGATCAACCTGAGTCGATATCAAAATCTGCACAGAAAGTACAGAGTGCAGCATCAGTACAACCGACCCCATGTACTGGTAAGTATCGAGCTTAACCTCGATGAAGTAGTGACGAGGCTAAGGCAACACACCTACAATCAACCTGTACAATTTAACAATGTATATAAAAATAACAGAGATGAAGAACTAAACAGGAAATATCGGGATGGGAACATACTGAGGGGAATACAAGATAAACAAACTACAACAAAATGATCACCGGAGCAGTCAATATACCATGAATCAACAAAAATAGTGAATACAGTAAGGAAAAATGCACGACATCACCCTTCGTGCATTAACACTCACAATATGGCACGACATCACCCTTCGTGCATTAACACTCACAATATGGCACGACATCACCCTTCACATTAACACTCACAATATGGCACGACATCACCCTTCGTGCATTAACACTCTCCCTTACCATAATGCAATGCATAAATAACAACAGGGGGATAGATTAACAAGTACAAACCTTACTTCAACATTTGGTTCCATAATATCAATCTCAACTTTGAAATAAAAACTCAATTATCACCAGAAAATCCGTAAACATGATAAGAACGATAAATTGAACAACACTAGTATAACATGTAGCAATTTGGCATATGAATGAGACAATATAAGAAAAATAGGNTAGAGAAACATGAAAAAACAGGTAAATTGGCGGCGCGTAGGTACTCATCACCTCACATATACGCCGCTCACATGAATTTCACTTAGCAAATAATCTAAGGTTCCTAATTTACTCAAGTCAGGGTTAGACACAACACTTACCTCGCTCCGAAGAGCACTTAATTCTCAATCACAACTTTTCCTTTGGAATTCACCTCCAAACCACTTGTATCTATTCAAAAATGACTCAATAATATCAAATATTACTAAAGGAATCAATTATATTGCATAAATTAAATTTCCCAAATTTTCCTCCAAAAAGTCAAAAAATTGACCCCGGGCCCGCTTGGTCAAAAATCGAGGTTCGGACCAAAATCCTTTTACCCATTCTACCATGAGCCCAAATATGTAATTAGTTTTGGAATCCGACCTCAAATTGAGGTCTAAATTCTCAAATTCCCGAAATTCCTATTTTCTACCATAACCTCTAATTATACCATGAAAACTCTAGATTTTAGGTTGAAAATTCAAGAAATGTAATGGCTAATTGAAAGAAAATGGTTTAGAATCACTTACCAATAATTTGGGGAAGGAACGACTCTTGAAAAATCGCCCCTCACCGTTTGGTTTTTGAGAAAAATGAGTTTTTTGTGTTCGCGAGACCCAGCTCGCATTCGCGATGATCACTCCCCTCTGGCCTTCGCGTTGGCGAGGAATGGCTCGCGTTCGCGCTGAAGGAACGACCCCCCCAGGTCCCCACATGCTTCGCGTTGAGCCGGTTGTGTTCGCGAAGGGTAAATGACGCGTTCGCGACCAGGCCTTCGCGTTCTCGAAGAAGAAGTCTCAACCTCATCAGATTACTCTTCGCGTTCGCGAGAGGACTATCGCGAACGCAAAGAAGGATATGACAAACACCAGAATCTGCAAAAAACCAGATTTTTCCCAAGTCCAAAACATCCCGTGGCCTATCCGAAACTCACACGAGCCCTTGGGGCTCCAAAGCAAACATGCACATAAGTCCAAAAATATCATACGAACTTGATCGTGCGATCAAATCGCCAAAATAACACCTAGAACTCTAAAGTTAGCACCGAATCAAATGAAATTCTCAAGAACACTTTAAAACTTCTAATTTCTCAACTGGACGTTCGAAACACGTCAAATAAACTCCATTTCTCACCAAATTTCACAGACATGTCTTAAATATAATAATGAACCTGTACCGGACTCCGGAACCAAAATACAGAACCGGTACTAACAATGCCAAACATCAATCAATTCTTAAAAACAATTAATTTTTAGACTTTTAATTTTGATCAAAAATTCATAACTTGAGCTAGGGACCTCCCAATTCGACTCCGGGCATACGCCCAGGTCCCATAATTCGATACGCACCTACCGGGTCCGGCAAAGCACAGATCCGGGCCCGTTTACCAAAAAAGTTGACCGAAGTCGACTAAAATTAACTTTTAAGGCAAAAATTCTTATTTTCATCAGATTTCAACATAAAAGCTTTCCGAAAACCTATCCAGACTGCGCACGCAAATCAAGGAGGATACAAATGAGATTTTTAAGACTCAAGAGCGTAGATTCGAGTTCTAAAATATAAGATGACCTTTTGGTTCATCACATTCTCCACCTCTAAAACAACCGTTCGTCCTTGAACTAACATAGAAAAATACCCCGGCTGGTGGAAAGGTGGGGATATCTACTCCGCATATCGGACTCAGACTCCCTAGTAGCTGCCTCAATAGGCTGATCTCTCCACTGCGCTCGAACTGAAGGGTAACTCTTTGACCTCAACTGACGAACCTGCCGGTCTAGAATGGCCACCGGCTCCTCCTCGTAAGTCAAATCCTTGTCCAACTGGACAGAGCTAAAATCTAACACGTGGGACGGGTCACCATGATATTTATGGAGCATAGACACATGGAATATCAGATGAACTGAGGAAAACCCTGGAGGCAACACAAGTCTATAAGCTGCCTCCCCCACTCTCTCGAGGATCTCAAATGGCCCGATATACCTAGGGATCAACTTGCCCTTCTTCCCAAATCTCATAACACCCTTCATGGGCGATACCCGAACCAATATTCTTTCTCCAACCATGAATGCAAGATCACGCAGCATAACTCTTTTGCCTGGATTGAGCTGCACGAAGTCAATCATGTATAATCTTGACCTTGTCCAAGGCCTCCTGAACTAAATATGTACCCAATAACCGAGCCTCCCCCGGCTCGAACCACCCAACTGGCGACCTGCACCGTCTACCATATAATGCCTCATAGGGAGCCATCTGAATGCTCGACTGGTAGCTGTTATTGTAGGCAAACTCCGCTAACAAAAACAACTGATCCCAAGAACCTCCAAAGTCAATAACACAGGCGCAGAGCATATCCTCCTAGATCTGAATAGTACGCTCCGACTGCCCGTCCGTCTGAGGATGAAATGCTGTGCTCAACGTAATCCGCGTACCCAACTCACGCTGAACTGCCCTCCAAAAGTATGAGGTAAACTGTGTACCTCGATCAGAAATGATAAACGCTGGCACACCGTGAAGACATGTGATCTCACGAATATAAAGCTCTACCAACTGCTCCGAGGAATAAGTAACTGCCACAGGAATGAGATGCGCTGACTTAGTCAGCCTGTCCACAATGACCCAAACTGCATCAAACTTCCTCTGAGTCCGTGGGAGTCCAACAACAAAGTCCATAGTGATACACTCCCACTTCCACTCAGGAATATCTAACCTCTGAAGTAAACCACCAGGTATCTGATGCTCACACTTNCAATCGAAATGGGCTGAGTGCCCGGAGCCAAATCAATGCAGAAATTAATATCCCTATCGGGTGGCAGCCCCGGCAGGTCTGCAGGAAACACCTCTGGAAACTCGCGAACAACCGACATTGAATCCATGGAAGGAACCTCTACACTAGAATCCCGGACATAAGTCAAATAAGCTAGACACCCCTTCTCGACCATATGCTGAGCCTTCACATAAGAGACATCCCTGTTGGCAGAATGGCCAAGATTCCCTCTCTACTCTAATCGAGGCAACCCCTGCAAGGCTAAAGTCACCGTCTTGGTGTGACAATCTAATATGGCATGATAAGGTGATAGCCAATCCATACCCAGTATGATATCAAAATCAACCATGTCGAGAAGTAGAAGATCTACACAAGTCTCAAGAATTCCAATGGTGACCACACATGAATGATAAACACGATCTACAACAATAGCATCTCCCACTGGTGTGGACACATACACATGAGCACTCAAAGAGTCATGGGGCACAAACAAATAGGAAGCAAAATAGGATGACACATATGAGTAAGTAGATCCCGAATCAAATAGAACTGACGCATCTCCACTGCAAATTGAAACGGTACCTGTGATAACAACTTCAGATGACTTAGCCTCAGGCCTAGCTGGGAAAGCATAACACCGGGCTGGGCCCCACCACCTTGAACTACGTCCCTGGGACGGCCTCTAGCTGGCTGGTCTCCACCTCTAACGGCCTGACCTCTACCTCTAACTGTCTGGATCCTATCTCTGGCTGCCTGACCCCTGCCTCTGGCTGGCTAAGCAGGTGGTGCAACAATTGGTGCCGGCAAAATCTAGCAATGTGTCTCAGATCACCACAGAGGCCCTGGAACGACCTCTAGCTGGCTGGTCTCCACCTCTAACGGCTTGACCTCCACCTCTAACTGTCTGGATCCTACCTCTAGCTGCCTGACACCTGCCGCTGACTTGCTGAGCAGGTGGTGCATCAATTGGTGCCGGAACTATGGCACGAGAACTCTGATGCAGTGAGCTGCCCGTTGCATGAGGGCAAAATCTAGCAATGTGCCTCGGATCACCACAAGTATAACATAACCTCGACTGCTGTGACTGCTGACCGTGAAACTGACCCTGTTGACCTGAATGACCACTTTGCTAACTATGGAGTGGAGGTGCACTAATAGGAGCTGGTGGTGCACTGTAGGCTAGCTGGTCGGAANCGCCTGGATGAATAGAATACCGGGAACTGTGGGACTCCTCAAGGATCAACTCACGCAGTCCATCCACATTAGGCACACAAATACGACCCTACATCCTCAAAATTCCGTCATCTCCAACAGTAACCTGCTTGGCACCACCGTGCCATACTGTGTCTCTAAGGACAAGTAAATGAGGATCGTCATCATGCCGATCTCTGATGCGCTCAAATAAAGAAAGCCGAGTAACTGTACAAGCTAGAACACGGTTGGGCTCAGAAACATCTAACCTCACGAACTGGTTGGCCAAGGCCTGAACATTCAATGCAAGCGGTCTCTCACCGACTGGAATATATGCAAGGCTACCCATACTGACTGACTTTCTACTCAAAGCATCGGCTACCACATTGGCCTTCCCGGGATGATACAATATGGTGATATCTTAGTCTTTCAAATGATCCACTCACCTCCTCTGCCTCAAATTGAGTTCCTTCTGCTTGAACAAATACTGCAAGCCCCGATGATCAGTGAATACCTCACATGGCACGCCGTAAAGATAGTGCCTCCAAAGCTTCAGCGCGTGAACAATGGATGCCAGCTCTAGATCATGAACAAGGTAATTCTTATCGTGAAACTTCAGCTGTCGTGAAGCATATGCAATAAACTTTCCACCCTGCATCAATACCGCATCTAAACCAATACGAGATGCATCACAATATGCTGTATAAGATCCTAAACCTGTGGGTAACACCAATACCGATGCCGTAGTTAAAGCTGTCTTGAGCTTCTGAAAGCTTGCTTCACACTCGTCTGACCACCTGAACGGGGCACCCTTATGGGTCAATCTGGTCAACGGGGCTGCTATGGATGAAAACCCCTCCACAAATCGACGGTAATAGTCTGCCAAACCCAGGAAACTACGGATCTCTGTAGGTAATGTGGGTCTAGGCCAATTCTGGACTGTCTCAATCTTCTTAGGATCCACCTGCATACCCTATGTTGATACAACATGACCTAAGAAAGCAACTTAACTCAACCAAAACGCGCATTTTGAGAACTTAACATATAACTAGCTGTCTTTCAGAGTCTGAAGAATGTTCCGAAGGTGCTGCTCATGCTCCTCTCGACTATGGGAGTAGATCAAGATATCATTAATAAACACAACCATAAAGGAATCCAGGTAGGGTTTGAACACCAGGTTCATCAAATCTATGAATGTTGCTGGGGCATTTGTCAGCCCAAATGACATCACTAGAAACTCATAATGCCCATACCGAGTCCGAAAAGCTGTCATAGAAACATCGAATGCCTTAATCCGCAACTGATGGTAGCCAGATCTCAAATCAATCTTTGAAAATAACTTGGCACCCTGAAGCTGATCAAATAAATCATCAATCCTCGGCAATGGGTACTTGTTCTTGATGGTGACTTTGTTCAACTGCCGATAGTCTATACACATCCTCATCGATCCATCTTTCTTCTTTACAAACAACACTGGTGCACCCCAGGGCGAGACACTAGGTCTAGTGAAGCCCTTATCAAGCAAATCTTGCAACTGCTCCTTCAATTCTTTCAACTCTGGCAGGTCCATGCGGTATGGCGCAATCGAAATGGGCTGAGTGCCCGGAGCCAAATCAATGCAGAAATTAATATCCCTATCGGGTGGCAGCCCCGGCAGGTCTGCAGGAAACACCTCTGGAAACTCGCGAACAACCGACATTGAATCCATGGAAGGAACCTCTACACTAGAATCCCGGACATAAGTCAAATAAGCTAGACACCCCTTCTCGACCATATGCTGAGCCTTCACATAAGAGACATCCCTGTTGGCAGAATGGCCAAGATTCCCTCTCTACTCTAATCGAGGCAACCCCTGCAAGGCTAAAGTCACCGTCTTGGTGTGACAATCTAATATGGCATGATAAGGTGATAGCCAATCCATACCCAGTATGATATCAAAATCAACCATGTCGAGAAGTAGAAGATCTACACAAGTCTCAAGAATTCNAAGTCCATAAATAAAATTGCCCACCCTCTCTATCTCAGTGGGAAGCAGAAGAATGGCATGACATGACAAATCCACAAAACGGGTCTTATACTGAGTAACAGTCATACCGCCCTGCTGGAGACGCTCAAAGTGACGGCGATGTTCCTCTCTCAATGTAATAGGCAGAAACTTCTCTATGAAGAGCTGAGAGAACTGGTCCCAAGTAAGAGCAGGCGACCCAGCTGGTCTGANTACAAACAACACTGGTGCACCCCAGGGCGAGACACTAGGTCTAGTGAAGCCCTTATCAAGCAAATCTTGCAACTGCTCCTTCAATTCTTTCAACTCTGGCAGGTCCATGCGGTNACGAAGAACCTTGTGACAACTGTCAAGATACTCTTGGGGATCCTCTGAAGGAGCACCACCGAAGTGAATAGGAAAGAGCTTGGTAAACCTGTCCATTCTCCATAAAGCCTCAGAAGACATAGCCGGCCCATCTCCGACCTGTGCCGAAATAACCGGCTGAACTAATCCAACTGGCTGAGCTGCTGGAGCCTGATACTGGGGAGTTATCTGCTTCGGAGCGAGTGTGGTAGGAGTTTTGGCTCCTCCTCCAGCCTGAGAGACTGCTGGTGCCATGGGAAATGCGCCAGCCTGGGCCACACTCTCCATAAGGCCCACCAAACGGACCAATGCTTCCTAAAGTACTGGGATAGCAATAAACCCCTCCGGAACCTGAGCTGGTCTGACAGGAACATTGTGGGCTGGAACCTCCTCATCAATCTCTATCTGAGGCTCCACTACTGGGGCTGCTGCTCGGGCCCTAGGCTGAGCCTTGCCCCTGCCTCGGCCTCTGGAACGGCCTCGGCATCGACCTCTTCCCCGTGTAGGAGCTATCACTGGAGTCGCTGGCTGCTGCTCAGCTGAGGAAGCGGTACGTGTTCTCGCCATTTGCGAGAGAATAAGTGTAGAAGGGTTCAATCAGTATTGAGAAAGCAAAATCGCACCACAAAGAAGAATATAAGTGAAACTTGTTCCTAAACTTCATAGCCTCAGGAAGATAAGCACAGACGTCTCCGTACCGATCCTCCAGACTCTACTAAGCTTGCTCGTGAATCGTGTGATCTAGGCAACCTAGTGCTCTGATACCAAGTATCACGACCCAAAATTTCCCACCGACGCGACCACGATGGCGCCTAACATTTCACTTGCTAGGCAAGCCAACGTTAGAGAATCATTAACCAATTCCTTATTTTCATTTAGTAATTAACAATAATTAACTAATATGAAATGTAATAAGTACGGAATATCATAAAACTATATTAATTACTACCACTAGGATCTGGAGTCACAATTCACGAGCATTCTAGAACTTATTACAAGTAATAGTCTGAAAGAAACACAACTGTCTGAATGAAAGAAAACAGTAGGACATAAAAAGATAGACGGGGACTTCAAGGTCTGTGAACGCCGACTGATCTACCTTGAGTCTCCGGACAGTAGACCAATAGAAAATCTCGATCAACCTGAGCCGATATCAAAATTTGCACAGAAAGTGCAGAGTGCAACATCAGTACAACCGACCCCATGTACTGGTAAGTGTCGAGCCTAATCTCGACGAAGTAGTTACGAGGCTAAGGCAAGGCACCTATAATCAACATGTACAATTTAACAGTGTATATACAAATAACAGAGATGAAGAACTAAACAGGAAATGTCAGGATGGGAACATACTGAGGGGAATACAAGATAAAACAACTACAACAGAATGATCACCAGGGCAGTCAATATACCATGAATCAATAGGAATAGTGAATATAGTAAGGAAAAATGCACGGCATCACCCTTCGTGCTTTTACTCTCAATATCACAATAAAATTAATAGAAATAACATGGCATCACCCTTCATGCATTAACTCTCATATCATGGCACGACATCACCCTTCGTGCATTAACACTCACAATATGGCACGGCATCACCCTTCGTGCATTAACACTCACAATATGGCACGACATCACCCTTCGTGCATTAACACTCACAATATGGCACGACATCACCCTTCGTGCATTAACACTCTCCCTTACCATAATGCAATGCATAAATAACAACAAAGAGATAGATTAACAAGTACAAACCTTACTTCAACATTTGGTTCCATAATATCAATCTCAACTTTGAAATAAAAACTCAATTATCACCAGAAAATCTGTAAACATGATAAGAACGATAAATTGAACAACACTAGTATAACACTTAGCAATTTGGCATAGAAAAGAGACAATATCAGAAAAATAGAGAAACATGGAAAAACAAGTAAATTAGCAGCGCATAGGTACTCGTCACCTCACATATATGCCCCTCACATGAATTTCACTTAGCAAATAATCTAAGTTTCCTAATTCTCTCAAGTCAGGGTTAGACACAACACTTACCTCGCTCCGAGGGCCACTTAATTCTCAATCACAGCTTTTTCTTTGGAATTCACCTCCAAACCACTTGTATCTATTAAACAATGACTCAATAATATCAAATATTGTTAAAGGAATCAATTATATTGTATAAATTAAATTTCTCAAATTTTTCTCCAAAAAGTCGAAAAATCGACCCCGGACCCGCTTGGTTAAAAACCAAGGTTCGGACCAAAATCCTTTTACCCATTCACCCCGAGCCCGAATATGTAATTAGTTTTGGCATCCGACCTCAAATTAAGGTCTAAATTCCCAAATTTCTGAAATCCCTATTTTCTACCCTAACCCTTAATTCTACCATGAATAATCTAGATTTTAGGTTGAAAATTCAAGAAATGTAATGGGTAATTGAAAGGAAATAGTTTAGAATCACTTATCAACATTTTGGGGAAGGAATGGCTCTTGAAAAATTGCCCCTCACCGTTTGGATTTTGAGAAAAATGAGTTTTTTGGAAAAATTCCCGTTTTGGATTCTGTTAAGTGCTGGACGACAGTGTTCGTTGCGTTCGCGAGAGCACTGTCGCGTTCGCAAAGGGTACTGGCTGCCAAGCCATCGCGTTCGCGAGAACCAGCTCGCGTTCGCGAAGATCACTCCCCTTTGGCCTTCGCGTTCACGAGGAATGGCTCGCGTTTGCGCTGAAGGAATGTCCAAACCCCCCCGGGTCCCCACATGCTTCGCGTTCGCGTTGAGCCGGTCGCGTTCGCGAAGGTTATATTCCCCAACACTTCGCGTTCTCAAAGAAGAAGTCTCAGCCTCATCAGATTACTCTTCGCGTTCGCGAGAGAACTGTCGCGAAAGCGAAGAAGGATATGACAGACACCAGAATCTATAGAAAACTAGATTTTCCCAACTCCAAAACATCCTGTGGCCTATTCAAAACTCACCCGAGTCCTCGGGGCTCCAAACCAAACATGCACATAAGTCCAAAAACATCATACGAACTTGCTCACGCGATCAAATCGCCAAAATAATACCTAGAACTCTAAATTTAGCACCAAATCAAATGAAATTCATAAGAACACTTTAAAACTTCTAATTTCTCAACTGGACGTCCGAATCACGTCAAATCAACTCCATTTGTCACCGAATTTCACAGACATGTCTTAAATATCATAATGAACCTGTAACGGGCTCCAGAACCAAAATATGAACCCGATACTAACAATGCCAAACATCAATCAATTCTTAAAAATAATTAATTTTCAGAATTTTAATTTTGATCAAAAATTCATAACTTGAGCTAGGGACCTCCGAATTCGACTCTGGGCATATGCCCAGGTCCCATAATTCGATACGGACCTACCGGGACCGTCAAAGCACAAATACGGGCCCATTTACCAAAAATGATGACCGAAGTCAACTAAAATTAACTTTTAAGGCAAAAATTCTTATTTTCATTAGTTTTCAACATAAAAGCTTTCCGAAAACCTGTCCGGACTGCGCACGCAAATCAAGGAGGATACAAATGAGATTTTTAAGGCTCAAGAGCGCAGATTCGAGTTCTAAAATATTAGATGACCTTTTGGGTCATCACATTCTCCACCTCTAAAAAACCGTTCATCCTCGAACGGACATAGAAAAATACTTGGGCTGGTGAAAAGGTGGGGATATCTACTCCGCATATCGGACTCGAACTCCCTAGTAGCTGCCTCAATAGGCTGACCTCTCCACTGCACTCGAACTGAAGGGTAACTCTTTGACCTCATATGACGAACCTGCCGGTCTAGAATGGCCAACGGCTCTTCCTCGTAAGTCAAATCCTTGTCTAACTGGACAGAGCTGAAATCTAACACGTGGGACGGGTCACCATGATATTTTCAGTGCATAGACACATGGAATACCGGATGAACTGAGGATAACCCTGGAGGCAACGCAAGTCTATAAGCTACCTCCCCCACTCTCTCAAGGATCTCAAATGGCCCGATATACCTAGGGCTCAACTTGCCCTTCTTCCCAAATCTCATAACACCCTTCATGGGCGATACCCGAAGCAATATTCTTTCACCAACCATGAATGCAATATCACAAACTTTACGGTCAGCATAACTCTTTTGCCTGGACTGAGCTGCACGAAGTCGATCCTGTATAATGTTGACCTTGTCCAAGGCCTCCTGAACTAAATCTTTACCCAATAACCGAGCCTCCCCCAGCTCGAACCACCCAACTGGCGACCTGTACCGTCTACCATATAATGCATCATAGGGAGCCATCTGAATGCTCGACTGGTAGCTGTTATTGTAGGCAAACTCCGCTAACAAAAACAACTGATCCCAAGAACCTCCAAAGTCAATAGCACAGGCGCAGAGCATATCCTCCTAGATCTGAATAGTACGCTCGGACTGCTCGTCCGTCTGAGGATGAAATGCTGTGCTGAACTCAATCCACGTACCCAACTCACGCTGAACTACCCTCCAAAAGTGAGAGGTATACTGCGTACCTCGATCAGAAATGATAGACACGGGCACACCGTGAAGACAAACGATCTCACGAATATAAATCTCTACCAACCTCTCCGAGGAATAAGTAACTTCCACAGGAATGAAATGCGCTGACTTAGTCAGCCTGTCCACAATGACCCAAACTGCATCGAACTTCCTCTGAGTCCATGGGAGTCTAACAACAAAGTCCATAGTGATACACTCCCACTTCCACTCAGGAATATCAAACCTCTGAAGTAAACCACCATGTCTCTGATGCTAACACTTTACCTACTGGCAATTTAGGCATCGAGCTACATAGGCAACTATGTCCTTCTTTATTTGCCTCCACCAATAATACTACCTCAAGTCCTGATACATCTTGGCGGCGCCCGGATGAATACAATACCGGGAATTGTGGGACTCCTCAAGGATCAACTCATGAAGTCCATCCACATTAGGCACACAAATACGACCCTGCATCCTCAAAAATCTGTCATCTCCAACAGTAACCTGCTTGGCTTCACCGTGCCGCACTGTGTCTCTAATGATAAGTAAATGAGGATCGTCATCCTGCCGATCTATGATGCGCTCAAATAAAGAAAGCCGAGCAACTGTACAAGCTAGAACATGGCTAGGCTCAGAAACATCTAACCTCACAAACTGGTTGGCCAAGGCTTGAACATTCAATACAAGCGGTCTCTTACCGACTGGAATATATGCAAGGCTACCCATACTGACTGACTTTCTACTCAAAGCATCGGCCACCACATTTTCCTTCCCAGGATGATACAATATGATGATATCATAGTCTTTCAATAGCTCCAGCCACCTCCTCTGCCTCAAATAGAGTTCCTTCTACTTGAACAAATACTACAAGCTCCGATGATCAGTGAATACCTCACATGGCACGCCGTAAAGATAGTGCCTCCAAATCTTCAGCGCGTGAACAATGACTGCTAGCTCTAGATCATGAACAAGGTAATTCTTCTTGTGAAACTTCAGCTGCCGTGAAGCATATGCAATAACCTTGCCACCCTGAATCAATACCGCACCCATACCAATACAAGATGCATCACAATATACAGTATAGGATCCTGATCTGTGGGTAACACCAATACCTGTGCCGTAGTCAAAGCTGTCTTGAGCTTCTGAAAGCTCGCTTTGCACTCGTCTGACCACCTGAACGAGGCATCCTTCTAGCTCAATCTGGTAAATGGGGATGCTATGGAAAAAACCCCTCCACAAATCGACGGTAATAGCCTGCCAAACCTAGGAAACTACGGATCTCTGTGGGTGATGTGGGTCTAGGCCAATTCTGGACTGTCTCAATCTTCTTAGGATCCACCTGAATACCCTCTGTTGATACAACGTGACCCAAGAAAGCAACTGAACTCAACCAAAACTCGCATTTTGAGAACTTAGCATATAACTGGCTGTCTTTCATAGTCTGAAGAAAGATCCGAGGGTGCTGCTCATGCTCCTCTCGACTATGGGAGTAGATCAAGATATCATCAATAAACACAACCATAAAGGAATCCAGGTAGGGTTTAAACACCCGGTTCATCAAATCCATGAATGCTGTTGGGGCATTTGTCAGCCCAAATGACATCACTAGAAACTCATAATGCCCATACTGAGTCCGAAAAGCCGTCTTAGAAACATCGGATGCCCTAATCCTCAACTGATGGTAGCCAGATCTCAAATCAATCTTTGAAAACACCTTGGCACCCTGAAGCTGATCAAATAAATCAACAATCCTCGATAATGGATACTTGTTCTTGATGGTGACTTTGTTTAACTGCCGATAGTCTATACACATCCTCATCGATCCATCTTTCTTCACAACACAGGTGCACCTCAGGGCGAGACACTAGGTCTAACGAAGCCCTTATCAAGCAAATCTTGCAACTGCTCCTTCAATTCTTTCAACTCTGGCGGGGCCATGCGGTATGGCAGAATGGAAATGGGCTGAGTTCCTGGAGCCAAATCAATACAGAAATCAATATCCCTGTCGGGTGGAATCCCCGGCAGGTCTGCAGGAAACACCTCTAGAAACTCACGAACAACCGGCACTGAATCCATGGAAGGAACCTCCGCACTGGAATCACGGACATAAGCCAAATAAGCTAGACACCCCTTCTCGACTATATGCCGAGCCTTCATATAAGAGATAACCCTACTGGCAGAATGGCCAAGATTCCCTCTCCACTCTAATCGAGGCAACCCCTGCAAGGCTAAAGTCACCGTCTTGGTGTGACAATCTAATATAGCATGATAAGGTGATAACCAATCCATACCCAGTATGACATCAAAATCAACCATGTTGAGAAGTAGAAGATCTTACACAAGTCTCAAGACTTCCAATGTTGACCACACACGAACGATAAACACGATCTACAATAATAGCATATCCCACTGGTGTGGACACATACACAGGAACACTCAAAGAATTACGGGGCACAACCAGATAGGAAGCAAAATAGGATGACACATAGGAGTAAGTAGATCCCGGATCAAATAAAACTGAAGCATCTGTACTACAAACTGAAACGATACCTGTGATAACAGCGTCAGATGACTCAGTCTCAGGCCTAACTGGGAAAGCATAACACCGGGGCTGGGGCCTACCACCCTGAACTATGTCCCTAGGACGGCCTCTAGTTGGCTGGTCTCCACCTCTAACGGCCTGACCTCTACCTCTAACTGTCTGGCTCCTACCTCTGGCTGCCTGACCCATGCCTCTGGCTGGCTGAGTAGGTGGTGCAGCAACTGGTGCCAGAACCATGGCATGAGAACTCTGATGATGTGAGCTGCCCGTTGCCCGATGGCAAAATCTAGCAATGTGCCTCGGATCACCACAGAGGCCCTGGGACGGCCTCTAGCTGGCTGGTCTCCACCTCTAACGACCTGACCTCCACCTCTAACTGTCTGGCTCCTACTTCTGGCTGGCTGAGCAGGTGGTGCAACAATTGGTGCCAGAACCATGGTACGGGAACTCTGATGCTGTGAGCTACCCATTGCCTGAGGGCAAAATCTAGCAATGTGCCTCGAATCTCCACAGGTATAACATAACCTCGGCTGTTGTGACTGCTGACCCTAAAACTGACCTTGTTGACCTGAATGACCACTTTTCTAACTATGGAGTGGAGGTGCACTAATAGGAGCTGGTGGTGCACTGTAGGCTAGCTGGTCGGAATAACACATCTGAGGGCCACGACCACCCGAGGCACCATGGGATGCCTTAAGTGCTGAATGAAACGCCCTGGGAGGATGGCCTCTACCAAAGGTACTCCTGCCTCTAGATAAGGCACCGCTGAACTCACTGGAATGATGAGGCCTCTTATCAGACCCCTGACCTCCCTGAGTAAGAACCATCTCGACTCGTCTGGCTACATTAGCAGCCTCCTGAAAAGAAATATCACTCCCAGTCTCCTTATCCATCTGCAATCTGATAGGCTGAGCCAGTCCATCAATAAACCTCCTCATCCTCTCTCTCTCGGTGGGAAGTAGAAGAATGGTATGACAGGCCAAATCCACAAAACGGGTCTCATACTGAGTAACAGTCATACCGCCCTACTAAAGACGCTCAAACGGACGACGACACTCCTCTCTCAATGTGATAGGCAGAAACTTCTCTATGAAGAGCTGAGAGAACTGGTCCCAAATAAGAGCAGGTGACCCAGCTGGTCTGGTCAACAAGTAATCTCTCCACCATTTCTTGGCGGAACCAGTCATTTGAAATGCAACAAAATCGACCCCATTAGTATCCACTATACCCATGTTCCGTAGAACCTCGTGATAGCTGTAAAGCTACTCCTGGGGATCCTCTGAAGGAGCACCACCGAAGTGAACAGGAAAGAGCTTGGTAAACTTTTTCAATCTCCATAAAGCCTCAGAAGACATAGCCGGCCCATCTCCGACCTGTGCCGCAATAACCGGCTGAACTAATCTAACTGGCTGAGCTACTAGAGCCTGATACTAGGGACCTATCTGCTCCAGAGCGGGAGTGGTAGGAGTTTGGGCTCCTCCTCCAGCCTGAGAGACTGCTGGTGCCATGGGAAATGCGCCAATATGGGCCACACTCTCTATAAGGCCCACCAAACGGACCAAAGAGTCCTGAAGTACTGGGGTATCAATAAACCCCTCCGGAACCTGAGCTGGTCCGACAGGAACAGTCTGGGCTGGAACCTCTTCGTCAATCTCTATCTGAGGCTCTACTGCTGGGGCTGCTACTTGGGCCCTAAGCTGAGCCGTGCCCCTGCCTCGGCCTCCGGCACGGCCTCGGCATCGACCTCTTCCCCGCGTAGGAGCTATCACTGGAGGCTCTGGCTGCTGCTCAGCTGAGGAAGCGGCACGTGTTCTCGCCATCTGCGAGAGAATAAGAGTAGAAGGGTTCAATGAGTATTGAGAAAGCAAAATCGCACGACAAAGAAGAATATAAGTGAAACTTGTTCCTAAACCGCATAGCCTCTGGAAGATAAGCACAAACGTCTCCGTACCGATCCTCCAGACTCTACTAAGCTTGCTCGTGAATTGTGAGACCTAGGCAACCTAGTGCTCTGATACCAAGTATCACGACCCAAAATTTCCCACCGACGCGACCGCGATGACGCCTAACATTTTACTTACTAGGCAAGCCAACGTTAGAGAATCATTAACAAGTTCCTTATTTCCATTTAGTAATTAACAATAATTAACTAAGATGAAATATAATAAGTGCAGAATATCATAAAACTGTATTAATTACTACCACCAGGATCTGGAGTCACAATTCACGTGCATTCTAGAACTTATTACAAGTAATAGTCTAAAAGAAACACAACTGTATGAATGAAGGAAAATAGTAGGACATAAAAAGATATACGGAGACTTCAAGGTCTGTGAACGCCGACTGATCTACCTTGAGTCTTCGGACAGTAGACCAATAGAAAATCTCGATCAACCTGAGCCGATATCAAAATCTGCACAGAAAGTGCAGAGTGCAGCATCAGTACAACCGACCCCATGTACTGGTAAGTGTCGAGCCTAACCTCGACGAAGTAATTACGAGGCTAAGGCAAGGCACCTATAATCAACATGTACAATTTAACAGTGTATATACAAATAACAGAGATGAAGAACTAAACAGGAAATGTCAGGATGGGAACATACTGAGGGGAATACAAGATAAAGAAACTACAACAGAATGATCACCAGGGCAGTCAATATACCATGAATCAACAGGAATAGTGAATATAGTAAGGAAAAATACACGGCATCACCCTTCGTACTTTTACTCTCAATATCACAATAAAATTAATAGAAACAGCACGACATCACCCTTCATGCATTAACTCTCATATCATGGCACGACATCACCTTTCGTGCATTAACACTCACAATATGGCACGGCATCACCCTTCGTGCATTAACACTCACAATATGGCACGACATCACCCTTCGTGCATTAACACTCACAATATAGCACGACATCACCCTTCGTGCATTAACACTTACAATATGGTACGGCATCACCCTTCGCATTAACACTCACAATATGGCACGACATCACCCTTCATGCATTAACACTCCCCCTTACCATAATGCAATGCATAAATAACAACAGGGAGNGAAACTACAACAGAATGATCACCAGGGCAGTCAATATACCATGAATCAACAGGAATAGTGAATATAGTAAGGAAAAATACACGGCATCACCCTTNCAAACATGATAAGAGCGATAAATTGAACAACACTAGTATAACGCATAGCAATTTGGCATAGGTAAGAGACAATATCAGAAAAATAGAGAAACATGGAAAAACAGGTAAATTGGCGGCGCATAGGTACTCGTCACCTCACATATACGCCCCTCACATGAATTTCACTTAGTAAATAATCTAAGTTTCCTAATCCCTCAAGTCAGGGTTAGACACAACACTTACCTCACTCCGAAGGCCACTTAATTCTCAATCATAACTTTTCCTTTGGAATTCACCTCCAAACCACTCGTATCTATTCAAAAATATATCAATAATATCAAATATTGCTAAAGGAATTAATTATATTGCATAAATTAAATTTCCCAAAATTCCCTCCAAAAAGTCGAAAAATCGACCCCGGGCCCGCTTAGTCAAAAATTAAGGTTCAGACCAAAATTCTTTTACCCATTCACCCCGAGACCGAATATGTAATTATTCTGGAATCCAACCTCAAATTGAGGCCTGAATTCCCAAATTTCCGAAATCCCTATTTTCTACCCTAACCCCTAATTCTACCATGAAAACTCTAGATTTTAGGTTAAAAATTCAAGAAATATAATGGGTAATTGAAATAAAATGGTTTAGAATCACTTAACAACAATTTGGGGAAGGAATGACTTTTGAAAAATTTCCCCTCACCGTTTGGATTTTGAGAAAAATGAGTTTTTTGGCAAAAATCCCGTTTTGGATTCTATTAAGTGCTGGGCGACAATGTTCATCGCATTCGCGAAGGGTACTGGCTGCCAAGCCTTTGCGTTCGTGAGACCCAGCTCGCGTTCGCGATGATCACTCCCCTCTGGCCTTCGCGTTCGCGAGGAATGGCTCACGTTCGCGCTGAAGGAACGACCCCCCCTCCCCCAGGTCCCCACATGCTTCGCGTTCGCGTTGAGCCGGTCGCGTTCGCGAAGGGTATATCCCCCATCACTTCACGTTCGCGAAGAAGAAGTCTCAGCCTCATCAGATTACTCTTCGTGTTCGCGAGAGGGCTGTCGTGAACGCGAAGAAGGATATGACAGACACCAGAATTTGCAGAAAATCAGATTTTTCCCAAGTCCAAAACATTCTGTGGCCTATCCGAAACTCACCCGAGCCCTCGGGGCACCAAGCCAAACATGCACACAAGTCTAAAAATATCATACGAACTTGCTCACGTGATCAAATCGCCAAAATAATACCTAGAACTCTAAATTTAGCACCAAATCAAATAAAATTCTAAAGAACACTTTAAAACTTCTAATTTCTCAACTGGACGTCCGTATCATGTCAAATCAACTCCATTTCTCACCAAATTTCACAGACATGTCTTAAATATCATAATGAACATGTAACGGGCTTCGGAACCAAAATACGGATCCGGTACTAACAATGCCAAACATCAATCAATTCTTAAAAATAATTAATTTTCAAACTTTTAATTTTGATCCACAATTCATAACTTGAGTTAGGGACCTCTGAATTCGACTCCGGGCATACGCCCAGGTCCCATAATTTGATACGGACATACCGGGACCGTCAAAGCACAGATCCGGGCCCGTTTAACAAAGATGTTGACCGAAGTCAACTAAAATCACCTTTTAAGGAAACAATTCTTATTTTCATCAGTTTTCAACATAAAAGCTTTACGGAAACCTGTCCAGATTGCGCACGCAAATTGAGGAGGATACAAATGAGATTTTTAAGGCTCAAAAGCGCAGATTCGAGTTCTAAAACATAAGATGACCTTTTAGGTCATCACATCACTGCCTCAACCTCCATTGTCCTCTCCTTCCTCATCTCGACCGTAAACGAAGTCTCACCATGCACTATCTGCGAGCTGGTCCACATCTCTCTCATTACCTGCCTTGGAGTCAGCTTAAGGTGTGGCGGGGTCGTAGTCACAAGCACGCTGGGACTCACGATCTTTGACTCAAGCCTCCTCGATATCCATCTAATAGACAAAGCCCATCTTATTCAAATCACGAATCACGTCCCGCAGGGCTTCAACGAGGATCCACTCCTCGTACTACTCTCAAGGAATATTAGGATACTCAGAGGCAGTAGAAGTAGAGGGTTGCGCAAGTAGTTGGGCATTTTCGGCCTCAAGAGAAGCAATTCGGTCATACAACTCAGAGTTATCCTAACCTAATTCCCCAACTCTCTCCTCGATCCTGGCCTCCTTAGCTTCTGCCGCAGATAGACTATTGTCATGCTCGAAACAGAGAGCCCTATTCACAAACTCCAAAACCGCCGTCTCCCTTTGACCCTCTTATCGAGAGGACTCCGCCTCCTCGAGCATCTGCTGCTTCTCGGCTACCTCCTCCCTGAGAGTGTCGATTTCGAGCTGGCATCCATCCAACTGGCTTCACAGTTGAACCATCTGAGTCTGAAGGTCGTTGCATTGGGCCTCCATGCCCTTACTTAGCTCGAGCTCTTATTCTTTTCTCTTCAATGCTCCCTCAAGAACGCCAAATCTATCCACGGCCACCATCAGGTCCTCGTCCTTTTTCTTCAGCTCTTTCTCAAAGCCAGCACATCGCCCTACTCACGAAGTCGTCTCCGAAGGTCCCGATACTTCCCAAGGTTCTCCTCGTACTTACCCTTTAAATTCACATAAATTTATTTCCATCTCATCTCCCTCCGAGCACTCTCAACTTCTAGAATGACCATTTGCAAATCTAAGAAAAGGCAAAGGTTAAAACTCAGAAACGGGTTAAGATAAAAGAAAAAGAACAAACAACCATACTTACCTTGAGAGTAAGGCTGACAATGTTCTTTGACAAGGTACTATCGTTTATCTTCTTGATATTTTCACGCTCAGCCTTGGAGCAAAGAGGACCGAGGGTAGGAACCACCTCATCGGTATTTCTCAGCAAATCATGATCCATTAGAATCGTGATTGTCCTTGAGCCTCCCTCCATCCTCGCTTCGATATGAGTGAGTCCCTAATCAAGCATCTTAAGATCGTCAGGATCTATGTCAGAATCTGACTCATCGTCCCTATCAATGACGTTTTTCCTTTGTCCTTGTCGGCCGGAGAAGCATCCGCCGTCGGCCTGGAAGATGAGGCCTCCTCTTGGCTTGCAGGCGCGGACTGACGACAAGCATTCTCTCCACAACCATCTCCTCCTCGGGACGCAAGGGCACACCCTTATTAGCCTCTTCCGGTCGTGGGACCTCGGAAGTAGCCCCAAAGTCATCTCCAAAGTGTATTATTGCCATCCCCCGAAGCGTGAAATCACCCTCTACTGAATCGACAACCAAGGGAACTCCCCCTCCTACGTCTATAGCCTTCCTCTTGCGAGGCCTTAGGTACCCATCACAAGGAGAGACTTCATCATCTTCATCGATGAGTGAAAACGTTTGAGGAGCTGGCACAACAGTTGAGATAGGGGCGGAGGCGGAGGCGGAGGCGGAGGCGGAGGCGGAAGGTGTAGCGGCCCTTCTCCTCCTAAACATGGGAACGAATGCCCTATTCCTTCTTGTAGTCCCCCTGGCTGAACCTAAAAAAGAAGAAGTATAGAGGTTTATAATGACACAAGCCAATATAAAATACGATCACAGCCAGAAGAGAAAACTTACCTATCGAGGGGAGGGCCGGTCTGAACTTCTGAAAGAAGCTCGACCAGTCACGAATCCCCACTATGTAGGGGAGAACCTACTTGACCCAATCATCAATACGTATCGCCAAAGGAGGAGGACGACTAGTGGCTGCAGGGAGAGAAGAATTATTCGACCAATTTAAGATGAACAAAGTGCTTCATAAAAGCAAAAAAAACTCGAATACTTACGTGTATGGTTCCAGGCCTCGGGGAAACCGTCGATATTAGCCACAACAGTCTCAGTTTTGACATATAAGTAGTCGAGCCAGAATTGCCGACTACCCCTATCGTCCATCTTCACCACCAAGCATTTTCCCCCACGATGTCGAAGGCGCAACATCGTCCCTCTGTAGAATGTAGGTGCGAACAGATGCACCAAGTGCCGCACCATAACCTCGACCCTGGCAAATTTAGTTAATTTTGATATCATCTTGATGACCTTATAAACATAAGGGGCGAGCTAAGCGGGACAAATGCCATAATGGCGGAAAAACTCCTCCATTAGAGGGAGAGGAGAGAGCTAGTAGCCAATGATAAACGGGTAGGCATAGAGAACACAATACCCGGGACGATGAACGTGCACTTCGTCCTCACCAGCGAGGATCAATTATACTTGGATGAGAAGGCTAAACTTGGTTTTGAATTCAGCCAAGTGCTTAGACATCATCGACGATTGAAATTTTCTGGTCATCACGTCAGGCGACCGTTGAAAATAGGACATAGTCTTAGGGTTGCGGGGGATGATCTCCTCTACTGAAGGAAGAGCTTCATCTTCTGCGGCAGCGACATCATCCATCCCGTGAGCAGAGAACACAACAGCCAACGGAATGGTATGGCTCTCTTCATCAACATTAGAAGGAAGATTAGACATGGTTATGAAGTTTACAAGAATATGAGAGGGAAAGAAAGTTAAGATTCAGAAGGCAAAGAAGACTCAATAAAATGAACGGAGTTTATGAAGAGCAAGGATGGTATGAAAGGAAGTAAAGTTTAAATAATGAGGAAACAATCTCTATTGATAGAGATTAAGGCATCGAATCCGAAACGGTTCATCATAATTGACACTAGAATCGAAACGACAGAGCCAATCAAGGGTCACACGTGAATTGACACAATGTGTCGGGTATCAGCATCATGATGATGCATGACGTCATGACGTCATGACGTCACTTCTTTTCTTAGATCAGATGGTTCCAACAAATCACCCGGGAAATTTAGGGATTTGAAATATGAAGTCCACAGAGAGCCACGTCGCCTGTTTGTCACAACGATCACGAGCGATGTTATCTCTTTATTGAACTCGCCTAGAAAACGACCATGAACGTTATTATTCGCTCATTGAACTCGCCCACGAGGACGACCTCAACAAGCGTAGGGACTAACTGTATGGGCTAGAAATTATCATAATTATATGTGGGCCAAATCAACATTAAGAGAGCCTTCGAAGGTTGCCACGCGTCATCGATGTGCTTTCAATAGAGGACGAAGGTGAGGTCGAAGTGACCCGACAAAGGACGAAGACGAGGTTGAGTTGACTCAGCATAAGGACGAAGACGAGTACTCCCTTTAGCAGGGCAGTAACGACTAGTTTTAGAGACCTTATAGAGAATATTCTCGGGAATATTCCTCCCATCTGTACTATTAGGATTTTTGTGACCCATGTGCCCTTATAAATAGAAAGAGAAAGAATGGTAGAGGGGATTTGACATTCATTATAAAAAATAATACATTGACATTCTCTTAAGATTCTTGTTTCATCATTAACATACAAAATACACCTTTTCTTTAGATCGGTGTCAATCTTTTCTCCCACGATTCAAGGAGGATCTGAATATTCTAAGGCTTGTCATCATCCATCTTTGTCAGAGGAAATATCAAAGAATCTTACCTTTTTTCGGGTGACTCACTTGCATTTATTTACATAAATACCATTTATTATCATTTACTACTATTTAATATTATTCTCTTTGTTCTTGGACCATTGAATATTGCATTATTGTTGTTATTTATTGCTATTCTAACAGTACTCAACCTTTTGGATATTAATATTGGTTAAGATTAACTCCATTCTATTAGAAAATCTAATTATTTTAACCTAGATCTAAATTTCGGGTCTAACATTAGCTAGTTTTAACTTTTCAATTTTTAGGGTCAATTTTTAGCTTCTCCAAAAGATATTCTTAAAATTCTGTCAAAACGACATAGAATACAAGATGACATTCATGAGAAATAAATCCACGTATTAATTGGATATTCAATAAAATGAAAAAAAGAATTATAGTATATAAGGTACGTCAAAAAATGAAAAACGAAGAAGAAAAACATGTAAATTTCTCACTCTTATATTACTGATTTTAGTCCCAAACCACCAGATGTGCTAATTAAAATCTAATTTTCATCTTTGGATCAGTAAGTTTGGACACATGTATAGGTATTTTCTCAAAATGTTAGATCTTTAATTCAAATACCTAAAACCATAAATAAAAGAAAAAAGAACACCATCTAATTCTCAGGAAAGGATCAATCGCAATCCTCAAATTGTTTCTGCTAGACCAACATATTTCCTTGGAGAACCGATAAATGTTTCTGCTACGAAAATAAGTCGTGATAAGAAACGTTCAATTTTTCGCGCTCTTGCTATGAGTAACGATCCTCTTCCCAATCCAATTATAGCTATAATGTTAGAAGTTCTTTGTAATGTTGTAAAGTTTCCTCAACTTTTTACTCTTGAAGCATGGTTAATGTTGAATCCAAAGGATCTATTGTTGGATAAATACCATTAAAGGAGTTAAGGAAATGATATATAAATTGGGGTCAAATAAAATATATAAGGAAATTGATAAAGAAGAACACATGTGCAATAATCAGCCATATGAATGTACAAACTTCACATTGAAATTTTTTCTTTCCTTGACTTTACTACTAATTTTTTTTGTGGCGTCTGAAAAAGAGACTAAAGTTCCTTTTTCGTCATTCAAGTATTTGCAAAATGAAAACGTTCTATGAAGACTTTGACTAAACAACTAAACGAGCTTAAGACTTCAACAGCGTTATTTTTTGAAGGTTGACTAAGTTAACTAAACAAAAGTTAAGACTTCAACAGTATCAATAATGGAATGCAATCGATTATTAAAGGTTGCAAAGTACACTTGGGATTATTATAACCCTAACATACGTGTAGAATTGGTTATTTGGCCTCAATTAAATTAATTATTTGTCATAGTGTTCCTGCTAAGTTTTCTTTAGTTAAATTGATAGTTTTATCCAATTAAAATTTAGTTAATTTAACTCTAGAAATAAAATTACGTACATTAACCACAAATCACAAGTTAGATGCTCCAATTTCATTACACAAAATACGAGGTCGAGTTTACAAATAAAAAATAAAGGAACAAAATTCACAATAATATTAAGATAAACGGCCCTCAATACAAGCGTTTGTCGTCTTTTCTCTCGCTTCATTTCTTCTTTTATTTGTATTTTCGCACAATACCCCATACACAAAAGGAACATTGTCCTTAAGGTTCAGAGCAGGTGGAAGTATATCAGAAGAGAAATCAGTCACTGAAAACGGGGTGATCTGTTCAGGACGTTCCCCAACACACTTCTTGAGCATAGAGATATGGAAAACCGGGCGAATCTTGGTTGCATATGGTAAGTCCAGCTTATAGGTCACTTTTCCAATTCTTTTGATGACTTTGAATGGTCCAAAATATCTACGACCTAACTTATGATGTTTGCTGGGAACGCAAGGAGTGTTAGCGATATGGCTTGATCTTCACAAACACCAAGTCTCCTGGCTGAAACGTGGCTTCTTTACGACTCTTATCAGCATTCATTTTCATCCTTACCTGAGCCTTGGCCAGATTATGTTTCAACAGGTCCATGACTTCGTCTCTTTGCAAGAGAAACTGCTCCACCAAGTCACTGGGATTGTCGTCGATGACATAACGAGTCATAGTAGGAGGCTTTCGGCCATACAATGCCCCGAAAGGTGTCTTTCCAGCTGAAGTTTGTAGGGAAGTATTATACCAAAGAAGCATGGCAACCCAATCCTTAGGAGTATCAGCCACAAAGCATCGTAAGTATTGCTCCACACATTTGTTTAGAGCCTCTGATTGCCCATCTGTCTGTGGATGATATGCGGTGCTCATGACTAGTGTAGTTCCCTGTAGGCGGTGTATTTCTTGCCAAAAGAGGTGGATGAACCTAGGGTCACGGTCAGTGACTATAGTGCGAGGAGGAGCATGTAATCTGATGATTCCAACTACAAAGGCAGCAACAACAGAGACTGCGGTAAAGGACGAGGGCAGAGGAATAAAGTGCCCGTATTTGGTCAGTTGGTCCACTACTGTCATTATTGTAGTCTTCCCTCTTGAACTCGGAAGGAACGTAATGAAATCCATAGCTATGTCTTCTAAAACTAACTCTGGAACTGGTACGGGTTGAAGCAAACCCGCGGGGTGGTGATAGGTATCTTTCATTTGCTGGCAGGTTTGGCAAGAAGAAACAAAGACCTGAACATCCATTTTCATGTGTTTCCAGAAAGAATTAGAAGCTAGACGGTGATAAGTTCGAGCCACCCCAGCGTGCCCTCCTATAGAGGACAAATGAAATTCAATTAGCAGTTGTTGGCGTAGAGGTGAATCAGTAGGAATAACCAAGCGCCCCTTAAAAAATAATAAACCATCGCAGAAGCTGTAACCGTTGGTCAAGTATGGATCTTGAGCAAGAGACAGTTGGAGGGCTATTAATTCCGGATGGGTCGTGTTGTGGAGCCTTAATTCCGTCAGTAGATATGGAATACACCCCGTAATAGCCATACATGCCACTTCCGGCACTCATGACAGAGCATCAACTGCCCCATTTTGCTTGCCTGGACGATAGATAATAAAGAAGTCATATCCAACTAACTTGCTCAACCACTTCTGTTGCTCATGAGTTTGGATAGTTTGGTTGGTAAGGTTCCTAAGGGCCTGCTGGTCAATGTAAATTGTGAACCGACGCCCCAACAAATATTGGGGCCATTTGCTTACTGCTGAAATGATGGCAAGCATTTCTCTGTGATATGTGGAAACTTGTTGCATCCTAAGGCTAAGTTTCTGGCTGAAGAAAGCCACAGGATGTCCTTTATGGGATAAAATTGCTCCTATGCCAACTCCTGATGCATCTGTTTCTAGAGTAAATTCCTGGCAAAAATTTGGAAGAGCCAAGACATGTGTGGAGCTAAGGCACATTTTGAGCTTATCAAAAGCAACCTGTTGGTCTGGTGACCATTGAAATGCATCTTTGCGCAACAAATCAGTCAAAGGGGCTACTACAGATGCATAATGATGAATGAAACGACGATAGTATCCCCCGAGCCCCAGAAATCCACACACCTCTTTCACCGAACGGAGCTGCGGCCATTGTTTAATGGTAGTGATCTTTGCTGGATCAACTGCTAAGCCATTGTGCGAGATGGCATGACCCAAATAGTCAACAGATTGGTGACCAAACACGCATTTGGATCGCTTGGCCACTAATTTATGATCCTGCATGATCTGCAAGACAACGAGAAGATGTTTTAGGTGCTCCGACCAACTGGGGCTATAAGACAAGATGTCGTCAAAGAACACCAAGACAAAGCGATGCAGAAATGGCCGAAAAACATCATTCATAGAGTCTTGAAAGGTTGAGGGGGCATTGGAGAGTCCAAACAACATAACTAAGAATTCATAGTGACCGTTATGTGTGCGAAATGTTGTCTTCTCCACGTCCTCAGGCCGGACTCTAATCTGATGATACCCGGATATGAGGTCCAACTTGGAGAAAAACTGGGCACCATACAACTCATCAAACAGTTAGTTAATAGTTGGAATGGGAATCTATCACGAACTGTGACTGCATTCAATGCCCGATAATCTACCCAAAACCGCCAAGTTCCGTCCTTCTTACGAACTAGGAGGACTGGCGATGAGAATGGACTGGTGCTAGGACAAATAACCCCTTCTCTGAGCATGTCACTTACCAATTGTTCCATAACATGTTTTTGAATATACGGATAACGATAAGGTTTGACATTCACTGGTTTAACTCCCGGTAATAGATGAATGGCATGGTCCTGCGGCCTAGTCGGAGGAAGACCTTGTGACTTTTGGAAAACCCCAACAAATGTATCCAATAAGTCCCCTAAGTCCGGTGGTGAGGCATTCGTGGCCATAACAGGTTCGGCAACTAATTCCAAGTGGAAAAAGAAAGATATGGCATCGATGGTCGTCATACGCCGGATAGTATGTAATTGCACATGTTGGATATCTGTTAGTAGGCCAAGTGAACCGATGGTCATTAAGAGTGAATTCAAAAACTCGAGCACCGTAATTAGTGACAACCGACCCCAAGGTTGCCAACCATGACACGCCGATGACCAAATCCGATCCATGGAGGGGTAATACATAGAAATCCACAGTAAGGTTGCAACCCTGAATGGAGAGGGGAACTTGGCGACAGACACCATCACAACTTAGTCTCTGGCCGCCGCCAACCATCACAGAAACACGAGGAATAGGCTCGATGGGGAGTTGAAGAAATTTAGCAACTCGAGATTGGATAAAGTTATCGGTACTCCCACCATAAAGGAGCACTTGCACCGGTGAACCATTAACATGACTAGTAAAACGAAGAGTGTTGGAGGAAACACTATCCGCTAAAGCATGATACGAAATCGAGGAGTGCTCCTGAACTTCCAAACACTGCAGCTCCTTAGCGAGAAGATCATCGGGAACGAAATTCTCTGGTAAGGCTACTTCATCCTTTGGGCCATCAGTTAAGAGGAACAACTGGGGGCCAGTCTTACAACGATGGTTAGGGAGTATTTTTCATCACAATGGTAGCAAAGGCCCTTCTCGCATCGACTCTGCATCTCCGCCGTTGTAAGGCATGTGAAAGGCAACCGAGCAGGAGGAGCCGGAAAAGGAGCTGCGGGCAAGGTGGGTGAAGAAGGATTGGGTAATATGGGCTGGGAGTGGGCAAAAGCGGGTCGAATAGGCCCCTTTTCAGATAAAATCCTTTGTTCATTCATATGGGCCAAAGTAATGGCTTGGTCCAAGGTGGTGGGCTGATGAATGGTAACACAAGACAAAATATCAAATCTAAGGTCCGATAGAAATACCTCAACCAAATACCACTCTGGCAACGAATTGGTTTCATTTAACAGAGCCTCAAAACGACTCTGAAATTCAGCTACTGTTGAAGTCTGGCGGAGCTTTGATAACCGGCCGGCAGGTGACTGGACATAGCATTTACGAAAGCGACTGCATAATTTCTCGGTAAAACTGGTCCAATCGCTGAGTTATTTGTTCCGGTAAAGCCACCTGTACCATTCCAAAGCTTCGTCGTCAAGATAGAACGAGGCAATAGTGAGTTTCTCCTCTTCAATAATACCATAGAAGTCGAAGTAACGATCAACCTGAAAGATCCACGCCTCTGGCACGTCACCATGAAAACGACCGAACTCCATTGGCGCCGGCTTGTGGCGAAGAGGAGAAGAACCCTTTGAAGAAGCAGCAGGAAAACCCACTGGGTCCTGCACACCTTTGGAGCGAGAAACATCAAGTAATGGTAATCGAGTGTTGAGAGTAGCCATCTGAGTGACTAGATCCTGAATCACCAACTGTTGGCTAGCCATAACAGCACGAATATCTGCATTCGATGAAGACGGTACGAGCAGACCATCGTAGGCTTTGAGTTTTGAGTCAGCCGACATAGTAGTCGAGGAAATGAAAGCACCAATGAAACAGTATTACTTCAGCACCACCAAATTGTATTGATAAACAAGGAACTAAGTGATTACAATGAAAGCAACATGAATGACTCAAGTTTGAAAATAACAATAACTGGAAACTAAAACAACAGAGAAGAAGGGGATGAGAAATTAGAAGAATATTGAGATGAGAAAATCAGAAGGTTCACACCGCATATTGCCTGCCTATTCCTCAATAGTATTGCCTATTTAACTAACTCTCCTTTCCAGCAAATTCTTAATTACGTGTTCAGCCCTTGCCCACTAAGAAATCTGTTAGCTTTGTTGGAATCTTCCTCACGCGCGTGTTCTACGCGTAGTGTCATTTTGCCACTGCTTGCTGTCATCCCTCGTGGCAACTTGGTCAGCATCCTTATCAGCATTTGACTCTACCTGGTTCACAACATAGGAAATTACAAATCTTTGTTATAGCTACCTCAACCAGCTATCTAAAGAAGCATTACCAAACCAACTCCTCTATGAGAAATATGAAGCACACCTACTAGGGAGGTTTTCTTCCATTTCTCAAACAAAGTAACGAGTACTAGAAAACAAACAAGCCTATCAATTACAACCAGAAAATTACATAATCCATGACTGCACTAAACATCTGTGCTCTAATATTGCAAATGTATGCAATGTTCCTGGCAATGGAGTCAACTTCTTTGCTAGTCTTCGACTATTTCATTAAGTACTTATTACCTTGTTAGCTGCAGACTTGTAGACAGCACTATCTTCGGCCATTACTTGCTTCAACTTCGTCGCTATCACTAGCTTAATCCTGGGTGCTGAGATTGCCAAAGGACAGAGATCATTACTAGCTCAGAAAGTACAATTACTTGAAAAAATAAACAGTACACTCATGCTTTAGATTTCAAATTGAAAATATTTGGGTATGTAAAAGAATATTGCTTTAAGTGACAAAGATAGATGGCTCATACTACCGTTATCAAAAAAAAGAAGAAAAAAGAAATGCTCAAACTATTTAGTTTCCCGCGCTTCGCGGGATCGTAAAAGACATTTTAAATTTACGAAATATATTATTTTGTTAATAAAACATAAAATTTTCAATACAAGGATTAAAAAAATAGCCCTCTATCATCTTCAATCTGATAGACTTGATAAAAAGTATCTATTGTTGAATCAAGTGAACATTCTCTTGAAACAGAAACATCAACTTAGTTTGAAACAACAATTCAAGTTTTAACTTTGAGAATTAACTAAATCACTATCATACCACGATAAATACACAGTGAAGAATCAAATATAGCGTAACAAAGATCTTAGTACTTTAGATGGTCCATCAAATTTTACGATCTCTCAACATATTTCTGATCTACGCTTGGCACGGTCTTTAAAGACATTTCATCTCGCAAGCATCAATCATAAACGAAACTTAATTTTTAACAAAAACGAACAAAACTATAATAGTCAACTTAAAATTGTTGTTCACTTAAATATGATAAATGGACAATCAAAGCAAATTCAAAGAAGGTTAGCACGCGCTAAGTGCCTTCTTCTTTCTTTTCTTGCAATGACTACTGTCTTTGTTCAAAATTTGAAATAATCAAAACGTCAAAAATTTTGAAAGGAAAAGAACTCAAAAACCTTTCATGGACATAGACACACTTATATTAGATACTAATATGTGCTTTTTAAAAAAATATTTATAAGGAACAAAATAAAATAAAAAACATATACTGTGGCCCAAATATACCAACTCTCAAAATCATGAGACAGAATACAGCCTTGTTTTAGCAATCAAAAGAAAACAAACGAAAAGTACGCAGAATAGAAAAAGTGTGTTACAGCTTGGATGCCTTAATTTCTCTTGCTTGTCCCCTATTTTCTACCCTCATCCATTCTACATAAATAACTTACATCATCTAAATTTGCTATAGCAGGGCTCAATGGTGATTTACTTATATACATAGTGATTTTATTCTATACCTAAGAAATAGACACTTGTAAAAGAACAAAAAATGATCGAACGTTAAGCCAGAGGACTGCTAACTGAATTGATCTAAAAATATTAGAGAATATGTTAGGGAGACCTGATCATATAAGCATCGTCTTTTTGTTTCTATGTGGTTGCTGCTGAGTCCATTTTTTTTATGTTACTCAGACTCCCACTGAAGCCTGAGAGATGACAAAGTATTATGGCTCTCAAATGATTTTTGTAACGACCCGACCGGTCGTTTTGAAAATTAGCGTCTCGTTCGGTGGCTTAAGGTTTCGAGTAGCTTCGTGTTATGTATTATTACTTGTGTGTGTGGTCGAGTTCGATTTTTCGGATGATTCAGGATTGATTTGGAAGAACAATTCTTGTTTTAGAAGTTTAAGTGAAAAGAGTACCGGAGTTTGACTTTTGTGAAGACGATTTCGGAATGGTATTTTTACTTCGTATGGTGATTTTGGACTTAGGCATGTGTGCGCATTTGGATTCGGAGGTCCTTAGGTTGATTTGATGCATTTTGGCAAAAATTGGGAAGTTGAAGGTTTGGAAGGTTGAAAGGTTTGACCGGGAGTTGACTTTATTGATATCGGGTCCGGATTTTGATTTCGGGAGTTGGTATAGCTCCGTTGTGTCATTTAGAACTTGCATGCAAAATTTGACTTCATTTCGGATTGATTTGTTATGATTCGGCGCGAGTTGTAAAAGTTGAAAGTTCATAAGTTCATTAAATTCGATTTGAGATACGATTCATAGTTTTGATGTTGTTTGATGTAATTTGAGGCCTCTAGCAGGTCCGCGTTATATTTGTGGACTTATTGGTACGTTCGAACAGGGTCCCGAGGGGCTCGAGTGAGTTTCGGATAGGTTTGGCATATGTTGCGCTCATTTTTGATGTTTTGACTTCGTTTCTTCTAGCATAAATGGTACCACATTAAGGAAATGAGCTCCAATTTCTATTTTGATTGAAGTATTAGATCCGTATCGTAATTACAGAGCCATAGCAAAAAGAATTGTCAGATTTGGACATCGTATGAGGTAGTTATGCTAATTTTAGTGTTGGAAAAGAGAGTTGGTGTTGGTGCTTCGCATATGCGGAGTTTGTTCAGCATCTGTGACCCCGCAAGTAGGAGAAATGGTCCGCAAAAGCGGAAATGACAGCTGAAAATGCGCAGGTGCGTATTTTTGTCGCAAAAGCGAAAATCCCTGTGTATAAAAAAATCAGATCGCATTCTTTTGGTATTTTGAGCATATCTTGAGTTCTAGAGCTCAGATTGAGGTGATTTTCGCGGTGTTCTTCTCGTCTTTTCATGGGGTCAGTATATAACTATAATTTTTGTATTTTAATATGATTACAGAATTTTATTTTTGAATTAATCCATATTTTGATTAGAGAATTGAGGGTTTTTATCAAAACTTTTCTATAGAGAATAATTGAGTTTTGAACATCGATTCGAAGTTGGAATCGGATAAAATTAATATGGTTGGACTCGTAATTGAATATGTTATCGAATTTTATGGGTTTTATCGGATTCTGAGGTGCGGTCCCAGGGTTGACTTTTTAGTTTTCATTAAAGATCGAAGCGTTATTTTTCGGAGTTGTTTTCTATGGCTTTTATTTATGATATCAAATTATTTTGGCTAGATTTGAGTCGTCCGGAGGTTGTTTCATACGAGAAGGTCATTTTAGAGTATCAATTTAGCTTCTTTGAGGTAAGTATCTTGCCTAACTTTGTGTGGGGAACTACCCTTTAGGATTTGAGTCGTTTGTGCTAATTGTGTGATGTGAAAGCCGAGTACGCAAGGTGACAAGTACGTACTCGGGCTTATTTGTAAAAATTGACCGGTTTAGACTCTTAGGCTTCTTTTCATGTATTTATTTGAAATTGTTAGCACATGTTATATCTTTTACTCGCCATGTCTACTATCACATGCTATATTTGAAGTTGTCGTTACATGTCACATCCTTTACTTGTTGAGTTAGCTCTTATATGATTTATTTGAAGTTGTTACCACTTTTATCATTATGTGATCTCTTTTATTGTCGAGTTACTCTCAGTTGAAATTGTTGCACATGATATCCTTTTGTTGTCGGGTTATTCTCATGCATTTAGACGTAGTACTAGTTCGTGTCATCTCTCTTTCATTGTTAGCCTAATTCATACATTAGAACCCAGAGTTTGCCATTTCATGGAGATACTTTCACTATTGAGTTTATCCTTAAACAATTCAATGAAATTGAGGTTATCGATAGTCATTAATCTATTTTAAATTGAAATTGTGTTTAAGGGGGGTGTTGTTCCCTGTGAGTTACTTTCCCGCTCGTTTTGTTGTTATTAAGATTTTATACACATTGTGTTTAGCCGTGAGCTTTTTGTTGTGAAAATAATGATATTGTTGGATCTTTGGAAAGGTCGTGGCCTATGGGCACTTGTGTTATGAGTTGATACATCGTGTTGTTGTGATGTTAGCATTTGTGAATTGTTGTGTGGTTTGGTTGTTGTTATGCGGAGTATAAATGTGGCATTTCACCGTTGTTATGTGAGGCATAAGGGTGGCATTTCACTGTTGTTGAATGCACGAAGTGATAAGGGTGACTATTGTATTATTGTCAGGGCGGAATGATACGGGTGGCTATTATATGGAGTGATATGGGTGGCTATCAGAGAGATAAGGGTGACTAACGATATTATCAGGGCGAAGTGATATGGATGGCTATCGGAGAGATAAGGGTGGCAATGTCAGAGATGATGTGTGATGGCTTAGGGACATTGTGTTGGTGATTTTCGTGTGATAGTGTGCTTTTCCTTGTGTCTGTCACACACCTTACGTGACTTGTTTTGTTGCTTCGATGAACTACTCGAAATCCTTGATATTACTTGTTGACTAGGGCTGCAGTAGTACACTAGCACAAGCATACACCGTAGCATGCCACTTATACTAGCTCAGGGGTATGAAACTTGACATTTATTGATCATGCCCATGTGTTCTTGTATTATCTGTATTTATGTTGCTATTGAGCATGTGACCATACCGGGCGGATTGTGATTGTGAGCCTATGACCATGCCGGGTAGATTGTGATTGTGAGCCTGTGAGCACGCCGGGCGGATTGTGAATGTGCGCCTGTGATCATGCCCGGAGGATTGAGATATTGGTACGTGAGTTATCCGTGCGTTTGTTATTCGAGATGCGGGCACGAGGTACTGTAAGTATATATGATGGTAGGTTGAGACCCGTGACTATGAAATGAGGTATCACGAAGTGATTTCATAGTGAATCTTATGTTAGAACGGCTTGATTAATTGGTTGTCTTTGTGTTCCTTATTCTGCTCCTTGCCCAAATAAGAAATCAGATTTGAGGAGGAAGAGATTCAATGATAAAGAATGTATTTGCATAAGAAAGGAAAGAGGGAGTTGTAGGGGAAATTACAGGAAGAAGACAAAACCAAAAGGAAGGGAAACATAAGGAAGGGTATTAAGGGAGGGGCCAGTCTGCCAGAACACAAAACGTATTTTAACCGTGGCAGAGGAAGGGTAAAGAGTTGTGTCTATTTAATATAAGGTTAATGGCAGTTAATGTTTGATTTACAAAATGAGGGCAAAGGGTTGTGTCTATTAGAAATAATTTAACGGTGAAATAAGAGGGGAACGAGAAAAAACTGTGAAAAAAGAGAAATGCAATTCCTGCTAAATGAGCCTGCCACGTCATCGGGCAAATGGCTCTCAATTTTTTATATATATATAGAATATAGATATGTAAAAAGGGAATGTATGAGGCAAATATAGTTAGTCATACAGTGGCCAAAGACAAACCTTAGAATTGAAGACATTCTGTATCGCCTTATTGAGATCATTTTTCAATAAGAATCTTTGATGGTATTACCTACGATCAACATTTTCAAACTCGGTGTACTCACAGATCCCTGCTGGACAAACGTCTTCATTTCTAGGCACCTTTTAATCTTCACTTGTTTGAGATTTGGGAATTCTAGAGCACGCTCCGTCAGAAAGAAATGCCCCAGCTTTTGTAGCTTTATGAGTTCCAGCTTTACCAAATGGGGAAATATGGACACATTAGTTATTTCTACTCCTTGTTCCTCTTTTGTGATCACTTCTTCCATTGATGGGCAATTTTCTATCTCTAGTATTCGGAGATTCAGCATACCTCTGGTCACTGATGGAGGCACCAAGTTTCTCAATTTGTCACACCCAAATACTATCAATTTGTCAAGTTTGCTGAAGTCTAACCAGTTGGAAATCTGTGAGACCATAGAGCACTTATGCTATCAGCCCCAATGACTTCTAGCTCTTCCAAGATGGGACAAGAAACCTGCCAAAATTGAAGGCGTTCAATATCTTATAAGGGATGAAAACTCAATCTAGCTTCAAGTACAAATGGAAAAATGAACCATATCTCATCTTATATCAAGGTACGTAAATGGAAGTGCAAAGTTAGTAATTAAATGAAATGGTGGTATTAGAATTAGTGTGATTTTTAAATTCATGAATATCGCTCTAAGTACAAACTATCTTATGTGGCGTTAAAGTAACTAAATTAATAAAAGTTACAAATTATTCTTTTAGCACTAAAGTAATTGAACTATGTGGACTATGGAGCTGCTTAGAAAATACCAATGATTGCAGGGTCAAAACTTTGGCAGCCCTCCGTTCCAATTTATGTGAACTTGTTTGATTAGGCACAGAGTTTAAGAAAAAATGAAGACTTTTAAAATTTGTGGTCCTAAACAATTCAAAAAGGGGACAGAGTATTTGTGTGGTTATAAAAGCTTCTAATTAAGGGTAGAATTGTAAGTTTAAGCAAAATTGTTTCCACATTTAAAAAGGGGTCATTCTTTTTAGAACGGACCAAAAAGGAAATAAGTTCATCTGGAACGGAAGTAGTAAGTGTTTTGCCGCTTTATAAATTCCACATTAGTAAATTAAAAAATATTCAGTGTAAAAATATTTGATTATAGTATTCTATAAAACAAAAGACAACTAAAAAGCACTCAAATGAAACAAAAACAGGAAAAATAAAATGAATTACAGTATAAAGAAGTTCAATTTTATAAGTGGAGATCTCATGGGGAGGGGTTAAAAAAATGTGAAAAGCCAAAACAGAGATTGCGTAAGAAATGAAGGGAAGATGTTTGTTCAACGTTGAAGCGAGAACTTGATTTTTAAAGCAACATTAGAGAGGAGAAATAATTTACACCTATATAAAAAGTAGTTATAAAATTCTTTTGGTGAAGTAGTTATACCATCAAAATAATTAGTTTCTCCTTTTCGTTCCAATATTTATTACTAGTAGCAGTAAAGACAGAAAGATAGCAGTAGAGCAGTGGTGCAATAAATTGCAGCCTTTTGAGACTCGGTGTACTCACAGATTCTAGGACAAACGTCTCCATTTTAGGGCAGATATAAATCTTGACTTCTCTAAGAAGTTGAAATTCTAGAGCACGCTCCGTCAGAAAGAAATGCCTCAGCTTTCGTACATTATCGAGCTGAAGCTTTTCCAAACGGGGAAATAAGGACTCTTTAGTCATTTCTTCTTCTGGTTCATCTTGTGTGATCACTTGTTCCATTGATGGACATGCTTCTATCTCTAGCATTCGAAGATTCAGAAGACCTCTGGCCACTGACGGAGACATCAAGTTTATCAAATTTTCACACCAAAGTAGGACCAATATTTCAAGTTTGCTGAAGTAGCCAGTTGAAAGTTGGCGAGAGCATAAAGCAGTTATGCTATCAACCGTATAGAGTCTTAGATCTTCCAGGTTGGGACAAGAAACCTGCAAAATGTGAGGGCATTGCATAGATATATATCTTCAATCACGAATAGAAAACATGAAGTGAAGAACTAATTATATGAAAAGGTGAAATTATATTACAATTGATATGATGTGATATTTGTTGAGGTTTTTTGGTTTTAAGATGAAATAGTCTTAAAATGAGGGTGAATGAGAAATGGAGGGAAAATGAAATTTTTGAGTAAAATTTTAAGTTTCCCCCTCTTGACAATGAGACATTGTCCCATATTGGAAAAGGAAAAGAGTTTTGGTGGGTATATATATAATTGCTCTTCTTGTAGCTCTTAAAGAGTTAAGAAGAAAGCAAGTCTCGCGCCGTCGTCGTCGTCGCTCGGCTCGGCTTCGGCTTCGGCTTCGGCTTCGGTCAAATGATCCGTGTATTGACAAACTGCAAGCCGCCCCACCATGGCCAAGTGCTCTTCCCACTATGGCCTAATGCTCTTCCCTTCCCACCATGGCCTAATGCTCTTCCCACCATGAATGTGCTTGCTCCACAAACAAGCTAATGCTTGCTCCACCATGGAGGGTGGACGTTTGGTCTTCTTCAACACTGGTTGCTATATATATGTGCAGCAGTTGTTGAAGAAAGACACACACAATACACAACACAAAGATTGCAAGCCGCCCCACCATGGCCAAGTGCTCT
>AWOL01S0029568.1:0-24649 GCA_000715115.1 Nicotiana otophora
GACCTTGATGTTCACACTGTAAAACGTTACTCCCTCTGGTCCACTTTAATTGATTTTTTGGTTATTTTCACATATATTAAGAAATTTACGTTTTGACATTAATTAATAATAAAATTGACCATATTAACCTTAATTTGTTCATTGAAAATATAACAAACACTCCTAGGTTCTTACCTCAAAGGAAAACTTTAAAAAGAAGAAGTTAATTCCATTTTTATATCTGAAAAAATCATATAAAGTGGACCGGAGGGAGTAACAATTAGGAAATGTTACCTCCTATAGCAAAGCTTTACACACTATTTATTATAAAGAAAACCCTTTTAAAAATATTATTTTCTATAGCTACCTTTTAGTTTTTATAGCAAAATATGTATGTATGGTATACACTATCGTTAAGCCATTAATTACGATGTCTAATATTTCTCTCTCTCGTTCTTTCAGTTATTCTCTTCCAAAATCACTGCACAGTATCTTATTTAACTCTCAACGATCTCTCTCTCATAGCGACATTGTCTTCCCCATTGTTGAATCACGTTTCTCTCACAACACCATTGTCTCCCTCAATTTTCAATTTTTTTGCTCCAAAACGTTATGGTAAATGTTAAAGTTTTTGGCTTTTGGCTGGTTAAACCTTCTTCTTTTTCTCTTTACTAATTTTTTTAAATATTCACCATTGTTATGTTTTCACCAGAAAATATGAAATTTCCTCTTCAATGTCTGATTTAACAACTCCAAAGAGGGTTACCCGAGGTATACCTACCAAAGCACTCAAATTCGATGGGCCATCTTTCGATTTGCAAATCACTCAAGTGGAACCTATATTTGCAGGTTCTGTAATGATCCGACCAGTCGTTTTGAGATCTAGCGCGTCGTTCGGCAGTTTGAGGCCTTATGTTGTTTCACTTCAAGTATTATGACTTGCGCGCGTGGTCGAAATTGAATTTCGGGAAGTTCGGAGTTGATTTGGAAAGAAAACTCTCATTTCGGAAGCTTTAAGTTGGAAGAATTGACTAAGGTTTGATTTTTTAGTAAACGACTTCGGAATAGGGATTAAAAGGTTCCAACAGGCTCGTATGATAATTTTGGACTTGGATGTATGTCCGAATTGGATTTTAGATGACCCGAGAGCGTTTCGGCGCATATTATGGAAAGTTGGCGTTTTGGAAGAATTTCATAAATTTGGGTTGAAGTGTATTTAAATGTTATTGATGTCTCTTTGGGAGTCTGAGTTTGAGAATAGCTTTGTATGGTGATTCTGGTATTGGAAGCACGTCCGGATGTGAATTTAGAGGTCCGCAAGTCATTTGGCGAAGTTTAGAAATTTGAAGGGTTTTTGAGATGTTTGTTCGGTAGTGGACTTTTTGATATCGGGGTCAGATTTAGATTCCAGAAGTTGGAGTAGGTCCGTAATGTTGAATGTGACTTGTGTACAAAATTTGAGGTTAATCGGACGTGATTTGATAGGTTTCGGCATAAAATGCAGAAGTTTGAAGTTCTAAAGTTCATTAAGCCTGAATTGGGATGCGATTCATAGTTTTAGCATTGTGTGATGTGATTTCAAGACTCGACTAAGTCCATATGGTGTTTTAGGACTTGTTGGTAGATTTGGTTGAGGTCACGGGAGGCCTTGGGGTAGTTTTGGATGGTTAACGGATCACGTTGAAGCTTCAAGGATGGATGAAGTGCACCAGTTCTGGTGTAATCGCACCTGCACAAATTTGACCGCAGGTGCGTAACCGCAGAAGCGAGGAAATAGTTGCAGGTGCGGTTTGGGAGAAGCTAGGTAGTGGCCGCAGGTGCGAAGGGTTGTCCGCACCTGCGAGGTCGCAGATGCAGAGGTGTGTCGCAGGTGCGAGAACGAGAGAAAGCCTTGGGGCGCAGGTGCAGAAGCATATCCGCAGATGCGGATGCGCATCTGCGCATGGGAGACCGCATATGCGGAAATGGGCTGGAAGCCCTGGATCGCAGAAGCGATAGGAGATTCGCAGAAGCGGGACCGCAAATGCGGTCAAGTAATCAACAAAAGCGGAAACTGGGCAGAACATAAGGGATCGAACTTGGTTATTTCTTTATTTTTATTTGGGATTTTTGGAGCTCGGTTCTTGGGCGATTTGGAGAAGTCTTCATCATGCAAAACAAGGTAAGTAGTTTATTACTTGTTGTGAGCTAAAGGTAAAGTTTATATGTGGATTTAAGGAGGAAAATTTGGGAACATTGTGGGATATTTGGTAGAAAACCTAGAATTGGTATTTTTGGATTTTGACCACGAATTTGGGCATGGAATTGGANACCGCAGGTGCGAAGGGTTGTCCGCACCTGCGAGGTCGCAGATGCAGAGGTGTGTCGCAGGTGCGAGAATGAGAGAAAGCCTTGGGGCGCAGGTGCAGAAGCATATCCGCAGATGCGGATGCGCATCTGCGCATGGGAGACCGCATATGCGGAAATGGGCTGGAAGCCCTGGATCGCAGAAGCGATAGGAGATTCGCAGAAGCGGGACCGCAAATGCGGTCAAGTAATCCACAAAAGCGGAAACTGGGCAGAACATAAGGGATCGAACTTGGTTATTTCTTTATTTTTATTTGGGATTTTTAGAGCTCGGTTCTTGGGCGATTGTGAGAAGTCTTCATCATGAAAAACAAGGTAAGTAGTTTATTACTTGTTGTGAGCTAAAGGTAAAGTTTATATGTGGATTTAAGGAGGAAAATTTGGGAACATTGTGGGATATTTGGTAGAAAACCTAGAATTGGTATTTTTGGATTTTGACCACGAATTTGGGTATGGAATTGGAAATAAATTATATATTTGAGTTCGTGAGGTTATGGGTAATGGTTACCTTCCAAAGTTTTTGGAATCCGGGCACGTGGGCCCGAGGATGACTTTATCGACTTTTCGAGCAGAGTTGGGAATTTGTCTAAATTGATTTATTATGAGTATTAGAGTATATTCTTATTGGTTTGCACATTGTTTGACTAGTTTTGGAGCGACGGGCACCGGTTTGAGGTGTTAGAGCGGCGTTGGAGACGGTTACGGAACTTCGGAGTGAGGTAAGTCTCCTGTCTAAGTCTGTGAGGGGGAAACTACCCCTAGGTGATATATTTAATATGTGTGACTTGTTGCGGGTACTACGTACGTACGAGGTGACGAGAGTCCGTATGTAGTTAGATTCATGTTATTGTCCGGTTAGACTTAGGTTTACATCATGCGGTACTAGTACTATAGGGATTATCCTTGTTGTCTAATTCTTTTATTTTGCATTATGACTTGAGACTAGACATGCGTAGTGTGATGGACTTGCTATTGTAGAGTTTTCGCAAGTTTTATGATTTGCCATGGAATAATGGTGTTCCTCTTACGGATTTCTCACGCGTTATGAGATTTCATCGAATAAATTTCCTTAAAAATATTATAACTCACATGTTCATTCATGTGAACTTCTTATTCTAATGGGATCAGGCCGTTTGCCTAGGCAGGATTTATGTACCACACTCTTATGGGAGCGGGTCGTTCACCCCCACAGTTTAATAGATGCATCTATGGTTCGTGCCATTCGATCCACGGCAGTGCACAGTTTAATATTTATGTTGGATCGGGCCGTACGCCTCGATATTTCTATAAAAATATCCTCATGGAATCATACGTAATATTTGGCAAGAAGCCAGAGTATCTGTGAGTCTTTCCCTGATTCGTATCATAACAACCTATTTGCTGAGGTCCATTATACATATATATATGTGCTCCGGTTGAGGAAGAATTTCCAATTAAGAGCTTGAGTTTATTGTAAGGAGGATAATTGTACCACAGATTTACACTTGTTTATTTCATTTATTTACTTTTCCTCATATTTGTTCACCTCCTTACTGTACCTAATATTATTGGACCACTAGTGAGTGTTGATGTCGACCCTCTCGTCACTACTCCTCCAGGGTTAGGCTACATACTTACTGGATACACGTGGATTTACGTACTCATACTACACTTGCTGCATATTTTTGTGCAGGTACTTTTATGTCCGGTGGTCCTTTGGGCACGGAGGCACGGATGATGCGGGGACTTGCCGCGAGTTGCATTTCACGTTATGATTCACAGCCAACATAGTCTCCTACAAGGTTATTTGTATTTTTCCTGTTAAATTTGCATTCTGGACAGATGCTGTATTTTATTTTACTTCCTAGTTGATGCTCATGCACTTGTGACACCGGGTTTTGGGGGTACTTATGTGTTGTTCAGTATTGTAGTTGGGAAAATTTTATCATTTATTCTATAAATTGTATTTATAATTATTTAATTGAAGAAAAATTTTGATTTCAAAATACTAAATGAATAGCCGAGTTAATCAACTATTGTTGGCTTGCTTGACAGCGGTGTTAGGCGCCTTCAAGATCATTAATGAATTTTGGGTCGTAACAGGTTCAGCAGCAACCACTGAAGCAGAAAGGACAACAAAAATTCGCAATGACACTCAACAAGGTCAAGTTGAGAAATGTTCAAAAACATCAACACTTCCTGATGTGAAAAAGAGAAGAAAACTTATTGATGATGCTTCGAGGATTAAGGGAAAAGAGGTCGCTAAAGGAACTAGCTCGGAAACACAGAACGACAAGGTAATTGTAGATGTATTTATATGTATTCGAGTCCACGTACATTTATTATTAGCTTGTACAGTGGTTGTCGCTTCCTGTATTTAGATGTACTTATATATATTCGATATTGCCTACACTGATTTTTATTTTGTACAGTGATTTTTGACCGTTGTATTTAGATGTATTTCTATGTATTTTAGTTCATTCAAAAATATTTTTAAATACACCAACTGTTCTGTATTGGTTATGTATTCAACCTAATTGTATTTATCTGTATTCTCAACCTAACTGTATTCATCTATATTTAAAACAACAGTCATTGCCATAAATCATAGTTTTTGTGGTAATTATCATTGCAATATGTTGTATTTCATGAATGAGTTATGTATTCAAACTAATTGTATTCTTTTATATTCTCATCCATATATTTTATCTTTTTAATTGTTTTTTGTATGTAGGAAATAAACCTCTTTATTAAACACCCGCCTATTTTATCACCGCATATCAGTTCCTACACTAACACCGACATAATCTCCGATCTCAAAGAAAAGCTTACTCCAGATCAGTACAAATTATTTGGTACTATGTGTTTTGGAAGTTTCCTCGATATGAAGCACTATGAGGTTCAACATCAATTGTTCAGGTGCTTCATGGTTCTGCAGCTGGAAGAAAGTCATGTTGATTCATTTTTAATATATGTGAATTGTACAACATTATGCTTTTCAATCAGGGAGTTTGCGGTAGTTGCTGGTCTCAATTGTGTTAGTGACGGTGAAGATTTTGAGTTTAACAAAAAGATGCCTAACATGATTGTGGATACATACTTTGGCAGTGCAAAGAATATCAAGAAAAAGGATTTGTTGAAATGCTTTGATGACAAGAATTGGGGTTTTGATAACGATGGAGATGCCATTAAAATAACTGTATTGTATTTCATACATACATTCTGTCATGACCCAAAATTCCACCACATGCGTCGTGATGGCACTTAGTTTTTAAGACTAAGTAAGCCTATTACAATTACAATTCAAGCCATTTTGTTTTCTAAACCAACAACGGAAATAATTATAACACCTTCCCAAGACTAGTAATACTGAGTCACGAACTCTAACTGAATACATGCAATGATCGCAAGGATCGAATATACAATATTGTTCGAATAAAAGTTGACAGTACAATAAAAGGGAAAGACTCCAAGTGACTGCGACGACCAAGCAACTCTACCTTAAGTCCTTGCGATCACACTCTAACTCTGTCCGAGTCCGATATCTCCAATGCCTGGCTCTGCACAAAAATGTACAGAAGTGTAGTATGAGTACACCACAGTCGGTACCCAGTAAGTATCAAGACTAACCTCGGTAGAGTAGTGACGAGGTACAGTCAAGACACTCACTAATCAATTAACATGTGCAGTGTAGCATTATATAATAATAATAATAATAGAAACAAATAGCAATGATGACAACAAGAATCAATCAATGATATAAACAACAAGGTAACAAGAACATCATAAATATTGCTCAAACGAATAAGGATCACAAATATAACCAATCAATCAAGTCCCTCAAATATACATCTTTCATATGTAAGTACTTGAAGTATAAATCTTTCAAATATAAGTTTTTCAATAAACATCCTTAGAATATAATACCTTCAAATAAATATATATTTCGAATATACTCCCTTCAAATAAATGTCTTTCGAATATAATTCTTTCAAATAAAAGTCACCTTGCGACACGTCATTTCAAAATCATAATAATACGGTCTCAGCTCATTTTCATATTTTCACAGCACCTCGTGCCCATATTTCTATCACAACTGCACGGACAACTCACGTGCCAAAAATATAAATATATAAAAATATGCACGATCAATTTACTTTAGAAATAGTTTGAGTGAAGAAAATGACATTGCACTTAAATTAAAGCATCAGATAAACTACTGATTTGGATGTAAAACTTATTAATTTAAAACATAATAGTAATTTTTTTATTTAAAACAACTCAATCATCGAAAATTAGTAAGAACCATAAATATAAATCTTCAGAGTCTCGTACTAAAAAGCCAAATCCAACACAATACAACAAGGAGCACAAAACATCTAATAATAAAGTCAACTAGTACATCACGGAAGAAGATACGAATTTACATATCACGAAAAAACAAAACAACCAAGGCAAGTGCAACCATAAATTACTTTCAACAAAGGGCACTGCCGAGGTACCGCCTCGTAGTCCCAATAATAAATTCATAATCTTTCCTTATATCACCGTGGGAGCCTTCACATTTAGTTTTAAAAATTATTTTTTCCGAAATAGCATCCCGCGTTTTAGCCCAGCTTATCACACCGCATGACTTCTAGTATCTCCCCTACTAGCCACGCGTATCAAGCCCACCTTATCTCACCGCATGCATTTCAACACCTGACCTTATACCACCGCATGCGTATCAATATCATAATATTTTACATTGGGAACTCCTGAGGTACTGCTTCATAGTCCCAAAAATAAATATGCATCAACATGGGCGCTCCGAGGTACCGCCTCGTAGTCTCAAAAGTAAATATGCATCAACAAACTGCACTACAAGTGCTCAAATATCACAACATATCACAAATTGCGCATCAAGTGCTCAAATATCACAACATCTCAAAAATTGTGCATCAAGTGTCCAAATATCGCAACATATCACAAATTGCACATCAAGTATTCAAATATCGCAAAATATCATAAATTGCACATCAAGTGCTCAAATATCACAACATCTCTTAAACTGCACATCAAGTGTTCACATATTACAACTTGCCACAGAAATCGACAAAAATATTATTTTCCACAATAAGGAGCCCACGGCTCGATCATAATGTGTACAACATCTTAATAATATTTTCGGGAGTGAACAACTCAACCGGATAATATTTCACAATTTAGCACTTGCCTCAATATGATTCACGGTCTTTATAATTCAATACCAAATTTCAACAACATGAATTGAAAAGTAATTCATCAAGGAACATCACCTCTTTTAAATCACAACTTCAAGAAATAGACAGATTTATTTATCTTATAAATAAATTTTTCATTTAAATTATCTGTAGATAAAATTAATAATGAAAGTATTTTCCATAGAAATGGCAACTCAAACAAACACAGAGTTCACATAAAAGTCAAGTAGCAATCACACCAAATTATCATATAAAAACAACCTCGGCAAATAAGGAATGAAGCATGACAAATAAGAGATTTAATAAGACCCAATAATTTTTCAATTTAATACATAAGGGTGTCTACAAATTTTAACCTATATAATTTGCACATATAAACCAAGTACGTACTTGTCACCTCGCGTACATGGTTTTCAATCACATAATTTTAATATAAGACTCAATGCCTAAGGGGATATTCCCCTACACAAGGTTAAGCAAGATAATTACCTTTACGGGGTTAGGTCGATATTCCAAAATAGCCTTCTTGCTTGAATTGACCTCCGGACAGCTCAAATCTATCCAAATTAATTGTATAACTTCATTAAAATACATCGGAAACAATTTCGGATAATAAAATGCCGACTTAAAATTTCATATTAAAAAAGGTTAACGCGGACACGCCTCTCGGAACCCGATATAATTTTCATAAAATCCGAACATCCATTTCGATATGAGTTCAACCATACCAATTTTATCAAATTCCGATAACGAATCAACCTCTAAATATATATTTTTCGTTTTTAAAAAGTTTTAAAAGTTTTCCCAAATTTCCAACTCAATTCACTGATTAAATAATGAAAATAACAATGGATTCGTGTAATATAGCCAAAACCTAGTTAGAATAACTTACCCCAGAGAATTCTTTGAAACTCCCATGAAAAATCGCCACAAACCGAGCTCCCAAAGTCGAAATGTGAAATAATACCCTAACCCTCATTTATATAGTACACAATATGACCTATCATTGTGCTGACCGCACATTTTCTTGTGCGGTCGCACATCCCAGGTTCTGCGGCTCCAAATTGTCCAGCCGCACTTCAGCAATGACTACACTACTAGGCTTCAGTAAATTGGACATAACTTTCTCTACAAATGTACAAATGATCAATGGTATACTTTCTGGCAACTAGATTCGAAGGGCTAGAATTTTCAATTTTGAATCGTCTCCAAATTCCTTATACATTAAAAGATATAAGCTTCCAAAGTTAGACCAGCGAACCTGCAGAATCCCCTTTCTGCGGCCGCGAGAAGAAATCTGCGGAGCTCACAATTTCAACTGTGGTCCACACACTTTCAAGTGCGGTACGCACAATTACTACTGCCCCTTCACTTTGGGAGTTTGCGGTCGCACTTCCGCACTTCAACTGTTCCACAACCTTGTCAGAGAGGCGAAAAGCCCAGACTCGCTCCAAACTCATCCTGAAACTCACCCGAGCCACTCGGGATCCCGTTCAAATATACCAACAAGTCTCGTAACAAAATACGGACTTACTCGAGATCTAAAATCACATATAACAACATCAAAACTACCCCGATCCTATGAATCGCAACCCAAGTTCAATCCTATGAACTTCCAAATTGCGAAATTGATGCCGATTTATATCAAAACAACTCCGATTGACTTCAAATTTTGCATGAGAGTCTTAAATGACATAGGGTACCTGTTCAAATTTCCAGAATCGAATTTCTCCCCTGATATCAAAAGGTCAACTCTCGGTCAAACTTTCGAATTCAATTTTTCCAACATTCGCCAAAATGCTTCAATTTATTCTACGGGCCTCCAAATCCAATTCTGGGCGTACGCCTAAGTAGAAATCATCATACAAAGCTATTGGAGTCATCAAAACTCCATTTCGGGGTCGTTTTCGCAAAAATTCAAACTCTGGTAAACTCTTTTCATTTAAACTTCAAAATTGAGAATTGTTCTTTCAATTTTAATTCTGAATCTTCCGAAAATCAAACTCGACCGCACACGCAAGTCATAATACGTATTACGAAGTTTCTCGGGAACTTAAGTCGATGAATGAGGCATTAATTCTTAAAGCGATAAGTCGGGTCGTTACATATGCATATTATCCACTGAGAAGAACTGTACAACCATCCCAAGACTACATTTTGACTTGGTCGAGAGCGGGAGATATTCTGATAACCCATGGGGTAAGGAGGCATTCCAGGACCTTATCAAATCTATTAGCAAGAAGATGGATTCTCAGAAGAAGTATTACAGGATAGCTGGGATGCCTTTCACTATGCAAGTATGGTTGTACGAGTGTTGTTCAAAGGTCGACCCCAAAATTATCTCCGAGGTGATAACCGGATTCCGAGAATACTCAATTGGAAAACCACTAACAACCAACCAACTTATGCTTACTTGATGAACGACATGTTCAGCGACTAGGGAAATATGGTAATTTATTATTATTTAATTGACTGGTATTTTATTCAACATATACTTCTGTAATTAAAAACTGTGTTAAAAGTTTAAAATAAATATAGTTGAATACATCATAACTTATGGTTTTACCCTTTATAGTGTGAAGAATAATGTTGTTTTTCCTAAATCCTTGTAGAAAGGATAAGGAAGACCATAACAAGAAACACAAGTCAATACTGCCTATACCGTTAGATTTGGAATTCATGAAATCATTGGAAAAAATTGATTTTACCTTCTATTATTTGATGGGCAACTATGGAATGACGATGTACGATATATCATTTATACATTCAATTTAGTGATATTAAATTTTTTCATTGTTTGGATTCTATGTTTTGAAATATGTATTCAATGTATTTTACCTGTTTTATTCATGATATGCCAGTATTTGTGTTTCACCGTTTTATTCAGCATAATAGTCGTTTGGATTCACTGTATTCATTATTTTGCTCTTAGTGTATTCAGATATATTTTATATTAACTCTAGTTAAGTTATTCTCAATTCATATTGATGTTGTGTTCAATATATATCAAAGGTTTATAATTATTGAATTCATTGTCTCGAAACATGTATTCAAACTTTACTGTATTCAGTGTCTTCACTTTATTCAGTGTCTTCACTTTATTCAATGTCTTTATTTTATTTAACTGTATCTCACTGTATTCAGTGTCTTCTATGTTTTTCAAACATCACTGTGTTTCATTGTTTTATTTAGCAATATGTATCCAATGTATTGCAGTATGTATTTTTTATTAATAGTAGCTAAGCTATTCCCAATACATATTGTTGTTGTAATCTGTCACGACCCAAAATCCACTATAGGTCATGATAGCGCCTAACACCGGCGTCAGATACGCCAACAATGATTTACGAATTTAATCATTGTTTAGTATTTGAAATCATAATTTTCCTTAATTGAGCAGTATAAAATTGAATTTATAGAGTAAATAAAAATGTTTATACGAACCACCATAATGAGTATCATGAAGGAAACCCAAAACCCGATGTCACAAGTGCATGAGCATCAACTAGGAAATCTAATAAAATACAACATCTGTCTAGAATACAAATTAGACAGGAAAATAAAAACAACTCTGATAGAGTCTCGGTAGACTACGGAACGTAACATGTAATGCAGCTCATGGTAAAGTTCCCGCAATAGTCGTGCCATTGCGCCTAAAAGGCCATCATACATATGTGTACCTGCACAAAACATGCAGCAAGTGTAGCATGAGTACGTAAATCAAAGCGTACCAGTAAGTATCTAGCCTAACCCTAGAGAAGTAGTGACGAGGGATCGACATCAACACTTACCAGTGGCCCAACAAGACAGGTACAATAGAAGTAAACATGTGTGAGATAGAGTAAATAAGAGAAATAACAAGCGGAATACGTGGTACAATCCCCCCTCTCAGCAATAACTCAAACTCTCAGCTAGTAGCTATCTCCTCAATCAGAGTATATATATAATGAACCTTGCCAGATAGGTCATCACAGTTCAATCAGGAAAAGCGCACAGATAAGCTGGCCTCTTGCCAATTATTACGCACGACTTCATAAGAGTATTTTACAGAAATGCCGAGGCGTACGACCCGATCCATCATAATATTTCCGAACCATAGATACATCTATTTTTATTGCCGAGGTGAACAGCCCGATCCCATGAGAGTGTGGTACGTAAATCCTGTCGAGGCGTACGACTTGATCCATCATAGTGTGTGTACTGCCGAGGGTCGAACGGCACGCACTATAGTTGTATCTATCCTGCCGAGGCGAACGGCCCAATCCCATTAGAATAAGAAGCTTTGTCGGGTCCTCGACCCCACTCATGAATAGTCGTGTGAGTTAGAGATTTTAAGAGAACCTTTCGATGAGAACGCATAACGCGGGAGAATTTTGTAAGGAGAGTATAATTGATCCACTATTTATCATCAAGCCCGTCAAATCTATACAATAGCAAGTCTATTACTCTACGCAAGTTTAATCTAAAGTCGCAATGTGAAATAACGAAATTAAATAGGCAAGAGACAACTCAAATAATACAGTTATAGCATAGTGTGAACCTAAGTCTACCCGGACATAGCATGAATCTAGTTACGAACAAACTCTTGTCACCTTGTGCGTACGTTGCCCCTGCAATAAGTAACACATAACAAATACATCACCTAGGGGTAGTTTTCTCCTCACAGAGTTAGACAGGAGACTTACCTCGCTCCAAAGTTCCATAACCGGCTCCAAAGACTCTCTAACACCACAAACCGATGCCCGTCAATGTGAAAACCAATTAAAATATATTCTAATACCCATAATTAATCAGTTTAAACAATTCCCAACTCTGCTCGAAAAGTCGATAAAATTAACCCTCGGGCCCACGTGGCCGGATTCCGAAAATTCTTTCGAAGGTAGCTTCACCCATAATACCACGAACTCAAATGTATAATTTATTTCTAATTCCACGACCAATTTCGTGGCAAAAATCCAAAAATACCAAATTCTAGGTTTTCTTCAAAATTCCACAATTTCTACTAATTTCCATGTTCAAATTCATACATAAATAATGTATTTAACTCACAGTGTACGGTAATCACTTACCTGGACATAGATTATGAAAATCTTCACTTGAAGCTCTCCAAAATCGCCCAAACCATGAGAGAAATGAGTGAATGAGCAATAATCCCGATTTAAAACAATCTGCCCAGGCCAGCCCTTCATCGCGATCGCGGAAGCTCCTTCGTGATCGCGAAGGCTAAAACAACAACCTCCAAAATTCTCCTCTACGCGTTTGCGACCTACTGGTCGCATTTGCGAAGCTTCATACCCCTACCACTTTGCGTTCGCGGTCCACGAGCCGCGTTCGCAAAGGCCAAAATGCTCCAGGCCCAGCTCCCCCTTTCTTTCTACGCTTTCGCGACCGCCCTTTTGCATAGGTTCCTCAGGCCCTTCTCCGCGTTCGCAACCTCTATGTCGCGTTCGTGATGGCTAATCTCCACCTGCCCCAAAAATCCTTTTTCGCGATCGCGTAAGCCCACTCGCGATCGGGAAGCACGACACCAGCACCAGCAACCAGCTGCATCATAACACCCAAACTTGGTCCGAAACCACCCCGAATCACACCCGAGGACCGCAGGACCTCGTCCAATCACACCAACCAGTCTCAATACATAACACAAACCTGATCGAGGCATCACATCACATCAAACAACGCTAAAACCATGAATCGCACCCCAATTCAAGCTTAGTAAACTTTAAAAGTTCAAACTTCTACATTCGACGCCGAAACCTATCAAATCAAGTTCGATTGACCTCAAATTTTGCACACAAGTTATAAATAACGTATCGGACCTATTCTAATTTCCAGAATCAAATTCCGACCCCAATATCAAAAGGTCAAATCCTCAGTCAAACTTCCAAACTTAACTTCCCTATTTTCGCTATTTCAAGACTAATTTATCTACGGACTTCCAAATGATTTTCCGGACACACTCCTAAGTCCAAAATCACCATACGGATCTGTTGGAACCTTCAAATCTCGATTCCGAGGTCATATACTCAAAATTCAAACCTTAGTCAAATTCTTCCAACTTAAAGATTTCGAAATTAGAATTTTCTTTCCAAATCAACTCCAAACTTCCCGAAATTCCATTCCCACCACACGTACAATTCATAATACCTAAAGTGAAGTCACTCAAGGCCTCAAACCGCTGAACGACACGCTAGATCTCAAAACGACCAGTCAGGGCATTACATTCTCCCCCTCTTAAACATACATTCGTCCTCGAACGTACAAAGAACTGTTCCGGAGTTGTCCAAAGTCACTGTTTAACGCCTCGTGCACCTACCCGTGGCACCACTTTCCAGTTGAACACATTAGCTCGAGCCAGACTAAAAATCTTCCCTATAACCTTAGCTAACAAGCTTTAGAACCAAGTTCCAACTTCCGAATTTCTCTACAGGTCCTGATTCTAACATACGAACTCAGTACCAATCACCACGCACTGTACCAAAACATGATCATGCACCTATGCTGAAATCACACCATGCACCACATAAGTCAGTTGCCCATAATAACATCCTCTGACAATAATAGCTGAAATTTCCCGAATCCGATACCCTCAATACATCTCATGACGCATATAAATCCTGTTCCAACTCTCACAATACCGCCACAACGAAAAAGACGTATAGAAACTCACAACTACCTGCCAAATCAATAATTCATGGAGTCTCTCCTCCTGACAAGAACCATTACCTCATGCTGAACTAAATTACGACATTTCCTTTTTAATGTACCTTATATAAATCTGATTGCATAAATTTCAAGTCCAATAATGTCGTCTCACCCAGTACAAGCAGCTCAGGCAATAAGCCATCTCAGACACTGCAAAAATCTTATATGACGCCCACAACATGCCAATAAGTTACAACTCGAATGTGATACATAAGGAAGAATGATAGCACAATACGCCACAAAACCCAAACACGACTAAGGTGCGATAAATGACCTGCATCTCGATAGCTATCCTGCTCATATGACACCACAAGCTACACGGGACCTCAACACATGTGCAAATAATCAAGCTGTCTCAATCCGGCACAACCCCCACTGTTCATAACCAAATGAATAGAACGCCTTATAGGCATAGATTCTCACATTAACGATAGTACCAAAAATCTCCGTACTTAGTTTCGATCTTTAATAATCATGTGACTAGTATGTTACACTCATACAATTTGCCCGTGGGATACGCACCCACGACCTTCCACCCAGGTAGCTAAGTCCGCACATCCATACCACCAATGGTACTAATTCTGTAAAGCAGATCAAGAATCCGCAAATCAACGGACAATGCTCTTTCCACAGAATACCATTCCCAAGCGACACTAGGATAATGCCAGCATACTCTGAATGCCTAATTCTTCCCGGCTCATCAATTCTCGTGACATTCTTGTCGACACCAAACGGTAACCTTGGTCCTCAACTTTCAAATTCCCATGCAGCCCACTACACCTACCATGCCACTATGCGAGATTACACGAATTCATCATAACTCTTGAACTACCAGTAGAATAACAATTCATTAGCTAGAAACCTTTTACTTAACTCATTTCCTAAGAGTCCATTCGACACGCAACTGAATTCCCACATCGTAGAAAACAAATACAACATCAAATCGTGATCTAACCCGTCATAACACTTCCGGAATCTATTTACACAATAAAGTCATTTGAATCCAATACCTCCCAAATCAATCAGGTCATGGTGGCTGTCAAGCCCGCACGTACGACCACAAACCACATGCATAACTTCACACACCGAAGGAACTGATCATTCCCACAACCATGCCGATTCAACAATTACTAACAGACCCAACTTCTTTTAATGTACTCTTGACCTGACTTAGAAATATAGTAGTTCCATTCACAACATAACGAATTCAATCCGCACTCATCCCGAGTGACCCAAATCGCGAGACCACATTGTCTCAATACCCATGAATCATCTAGTACCCTTTACAAGTGCACAATAGCATCTCCAGCTGGTACACCCATTTTGCAAGACCCTCCGTGAAATCCTTAGGCACTGCACCTTAATTCTTGAACCCACTAGGACCGTTGTTGAGAGTCGCCCACTCTGACCTGATCTCGAACATAACTAAACTCCAATGCTCTGCTAGAGCATGAACACCCTCTCAAAGAAGCAATCGGCTGAATTCCTTTCCTTGTACATGACATCCACAAAGCATAAACTCTGAGTCTTCCCAAAACCTACACATGAATCAATAAGGCAAAATATAAGACACATTTATCAATTTCGATGTGTCCCTTTCTTAGTCACAAATAATCCACCAATGCACCGATAATCAGAAGTTGCACAAGCCGACAACCACACGATCCAATCGTAGACGGTGGGGCTCCCCAACTTAGCTTTAAGCTACTATAACATAATGTAGAGCCCACAATGATTCCTCCTTCTGAATTGCCATGATCTCGCACCGTTAACCCACCAAATTTCTTGAAGTCTTTTGTTAAGCTTTTCATGAACATTCTGAATCATCAGTCACAATCACATATTTCACCTCTTACCGGGTAGCAAGTAGTATTCTCTGCAGAAGCTTCACCAACATCACGTAACCGCTAACATGCTCACAGGAGATAACCCACATGTGGATATCCTTACCGACATCTTCCAACGACTCTACACTATGTACAACCACCACGAAATCAGTAAACTCTCTTGAGCCCATGCTCGCACGCCAACTGTATAAGTCTGTTCCTTCCCCATTAACATCAACTGAAATTTCAACAATGCCTTCCGAACTCAAGTCATATTGCATCTGGAATGCTAAATCAATCTTCACACCCCTCTTCATTTCAAGCAAACTTCTTTCTGCCATACTAAATCTTTCTTCGTACACTGACCATCATTCCAAATAAAAATCCGTAGACCAAATCACCTTCCATCACGACTCTCAAACCGTTCTATACTTTCTCAAGGTACGTGGCTATCCTACCACATCATCCATATACTAATCTGCCACTCTTACTTTGGTTAAACTATCTCCTTTAAGCAACTTCTCAACATCTGCTTTTGATACTTGACCTGCTAGTACTGCAACTATCGCGAAACACTTCCTGCCATGTCCTTCCTCAAACTTCACTGCCTAAATGTTGCATCCAATCAAAAACTTCATATCTGTAGCACCTGAACCAACAAATCGTTACTGACTCTAAGCCCTTTCGAAGATCATCTTTCTCGAGCCATCAACATTAGAAATACTAATTCGATTCTGAACCGATGCACCCTGCTACCTCTGACCACCTCCCTTCAGGCACCATTTCACAACACCCTGCCCCCAAGGCAAAATCAGGGGAACCATAACATCAACGAACCATAATGCATTCAAACAAGGAAAATAACACCGCATCACAAGGAAAATTCCACCACGCTCGAAAACATCAAGTCTCGTTACTTAATTATCCAAAACCCGAACATCCATAGTCTGATTGCCTTTCCTTTGCTCGAATTAAATACTGAACCTCTAAATCATGCACTGAGAAATCTTCCTTTCGAGTCATCCACTGTCTCGACACATGACCAAGCGCCTTACCATTACACCAACATTATGTGATAACAACGCATAGACATCGTAGCAATCTGTGCACAGTCTCGAAACCATAGAAAATACAGATACCGAGCTGGAACAAAAGAACATCCTTCCACAAGGCGACGATAATAGCCTGCCCGAACCCGTAAGGGAAACATTCTGCGCCATGTCTAAAGTACCACTACAACTCCTCGATACCCAATTGATAACAAGCGCCTCATGTCGCATAAGACTGAGTAGGAGTGAAATAAAGGCACAAGCCTCAATGGAATGAAACTGCACGATAAGGAATCAAGAAGGGAAGTTCTCCTAACAGTCATGTAGCCTCTCGAAGATAAGTACAGACGTCTCCATACAGATCTGCAAGACTCTACTAGACTTGCTCATGACTCGTGAGACCTAAGTGAAACTAATGCTCTAATACCAAGCTATCACAACCCAAAATCCACTATAGGTCGTGATGGGGCCTAACGCCGCCGTCAGCCAAGCCAACAGTGATTTACTAATTTAATCATTGTTTAGTATTTTGAAAGCATAATTTTCCTTAATTGAACAGTATAAAATAGAATTTACTGTGTAAATAAAAAAATTTACACGAACCACCATAATAAGTAGCATAAAGGAAACCCCCAAAACCCGGTGTCACAAGTGCATGAGCATCAACTAGGAAATCTAATAAAATACAACATATGTTTAGAATACAAATTAGATAAGAAAATAAAAATAAATTTGATGGAGACCCGGTAGGATGCAGAGTGTAACATGGAATGCAACTCACAGTAAAGTCCCCGCAATAGCCACGCTGTTGCACCCAAAAGGCCATCAGACATATGTGTACCTGCACAAAAAGTGCAGCAAGTGTAGCATGAGTACGTACATCAACGTGTGCCCAGTAAGTATCTAGCCTAACCCCAGAGAAGTAGTGATGAGGGATCGACATCAACACTTACTAGTGGCCCAATAGGACAAGTATAGTAGAAATAAACAGGTGTGAGACAGAGTAAATAAGCAAAATAACAAGTGTAATGCGTGGTACAATCCCCCCTCTCAGCAATAACTCAAACTCTCACCTAGTAGCTACCTCCTCAATCAGAGTATATATATAATGGACCTTACCAGATAGGTCGTCACAGTTCAATCAGGAAAAGCTCACAGATATGCTGGCTTCTTGCCAATTATTATGCATGACTTCATAAAAGTATTACATAGAAATATCAAGGCATACAACCAGATCCATCATAACATTTCCGAACCATAGATACATCTATTTTTATTGCTAAGGCGAACAGCCTGCTCCCATGAGAGTGTGGTACTAAACTTTTGCCGAGGCGTACGACCCGATCCATAATAGTGTACCCACTGTCGAGGGTCAAACGACACAAACTTTAGATGTATCTATCCAGCCGAGGTGAATGGCCCGATCCCATTACAATAAGATGCTTTGTTGGGTCCTCGACCCCACTCATGAATAGTCTTGTGAGTTATAGAATTTAAGATAACCTTTCGATGAGAACACATAACGCAGGAGAATTTCGTAAGGAGAGTACAATTAATCCACGGCTTATTATGAAGCCCGTCAAATCTCTACAATAGTAAGTCTATCACTCTGTGCAAGTTTAGTCTCAAGTTGCAATGTAAAATAACTAAATTTAATAGGCAAGAGACAACTCAAATAGTACAGTTATAGCATGGTGTGAACCTAAGTCTACCCGGACATGGCATGAATCTAGCTACGCACGGACTCTTGTCACCTTGTGCGTGTATGTAGACCCCGCAATAAGTAACACATAACAAATACATCACCTAGGGGTAGTTTTCCCTCACAGAGTTAGACATGAGACTTACCTCGCTCCGAATTTCTATAACCGGCTCCAAAGACTCTCTAACACCACAAACCGATGCCCGTCGATCCAAAACTATTCAAACAAATGTGCAAACCAATCAAAATATATTCTAATACCCATAATTAATCATTTTAAACAATTCCCAACTCTCCTCGAAAAGTTGATAAAATCAACCCTCAGGCCCACATGCCCGGATTTCGAAACTATTTTTGAAGGTAACTTTATCCATAACACCACGAACTCAAATGTATAATTTATTCCTAATTCCACGACCAATTTCGTGGCAAAAATCAAAAAATACCAAATTCTAGATTTTCTTCAGAATCCTATAATTTCAACTACTTTCCATGTTCAAATCCATACATAAACCATGTATTTAACTCACAATGTGTTGTAATCACTTACCTTGACATAGATTATGAAAATCTCCAGTTTATCGCGATCGCAGAAGCTCCTTCGCGATCACGAAGGCTAAAACAACAGCCTCTAAAATTCTCCTCTACACGTTCGCGACATCCTGGTCACGTTCGCGAAGCCTCAGACCCCTGCCACTTCGCGTTTGCGGTCCACGAGCCGCGTTTGCAAAGGCCAAACTGCTCGAGGCCCAGCTCCCTCTATCCTTCCACGCGCTCGCGACCACGCTTTCGAGTTCGCGTAGGTTCCTCAGGCCCTTCTCTGCGTTCGCTACATATGTGTCGCATTCGTGATGAGTAATCTCCACCTGCCCCAAAAATCCTTCTTTGTGATCGTGTAAGCCCACTCGCGATCGTGAAGCACGATACCAGCACCAGCAATCAGCAGCATCATAACACCAAAACTTGGTCCGAAACCACCCCGAATCACACTCGAGGACCCCGGGACCTCGTCCAATCACACCAACCAGTCCCAATACATAACACGAACCTGGTAGAGGCCTCAAATCACATCAAACAACGCTAAAACCATGAATCGCACCCCAATTAAAGCTTATTGAAATTTAGATCTCCAAACTTCTACATTCGACGTCGAAACCTATCAAATCAAGTCCGATTGACCTCAAATTTTACACACAAGTCATAAATAATGTAACAGACCTATTCCAATTTCCAAAATTGAATTTCGACCCCGATATCAAAAAGACAACTACCCGGTCAAACTTCCAAACTTAACTTTCTTATATTCACCATTTTAAGCCTAATTTAATACGGACTTCCAAATAATTTTTCGGATATGCTCCTAAGTCCAAAATCACCATACGGATCTGTTGGAACCTTCAAATCCCAATTCCGAGGTCATTTACTTAAAATTCAAACCTTAGTCAAATTCTTCCAACTTAAAGCTTCTGAAATTAGAATTTTCTTTCTAAATCAATTATGAACTTCCCGAAATTCCACTCCGACCACACGTACAAGCCATAATAGCTTATGTGAAGCCACTCAAGCCTCTTCCCATCGAACGATGCACTAGAACTCAAAACAGCCGGTCGGGTCGTTACATATTCAATATATTTGAAATGTTTATAATCACTATATTCATTATATTGAAATATGTATTCGGTGTTTTTAATATATACCTTAAGTCAAGTGTTTTTAATATGCAGAAATGAGGATGTTAAGGTGGATATGCGGGCACACTAGCATAGATAAGATTAGGAATGATGTTATTCGGGAGAAGGTGCACGTGGCTCCCATTGATGACAAGATGCGGAAAAAGAGACTTAGATTGTTCGGACATGTTTAAAGAAGAAACCCAGATGCTCCGGTACAGAGTTGTGAGCGACTGGTTGGGGAGGGTACGAGAAGAGGTAGAAGGCGGCCTAAGAAGTATTGGGGAGAGGTGATCAGACAGGATATGGCGAGGCTCCAAATTTTCGAGGACATGACACTTGATAGGGAGATGTGGAGGTCGAGAATTAGAGTTGTAGGTTGGGACTAGCCAGGTAGGGTTTTTGTCTAAGATAGCTAGTGACAATGTTGTGTTTTACTACTTCGCTTTTTAGTGCATGTCCTATTTACTAGCTATCGCTTTTGCTTTGCATCTTTCTTCTGCATTTCATGGTGTTCCTATTTTTCCTATGATTGTTGTGGTGATACTAATATTGTCTCCTTTTGTCCTTTTGTCTTTTTGTTTTCTTGAGCCGAGGGTCTTTCAGAAACAGTCTCTCTACTCCTTTGGGGTAGGGGTAAGGTTTGCGTACACACTACCCTCCCCAGACCGCATTAGTGGGATTTTACTAGGTTGTTGTTGTTGTTGTTATAATATATAATCACTATATTCAGTGTATTGAAATATGTATTCAATGTCTTCATTGTCTTTAACAATTCACTGTATTTAGTCAATATATTATGTTTGGTTTCCTAGGTTTTATTTCAATATATTTCAAATATTTTATACTAACTATAAACACTGTTAAGAAGATATTTTTTCATTTTTTTTGACTTCAATGTATTGACGCTATGTATTGAATTTATATACAGCATATTGATGTCATATTTTACTACTTAAGAAAGAAGGGAAGTACAACCAAATTAACATATTAAAATACACCACTGTTGATTGTATATACAAGATAAGAATTGCTGAAATCCATGACAAGTATAATGATACAAATAATGATTCAAGTGTAGCCAAGGAAGAAGATGTTGTATGTGAATACATAAGGGGTTACAGTGTAACGACCCAACCGGTAGTTTTGCTTTCCAGAATTCCGTTCCCCTAAATAAGACTCTCCGTATGTGATTTTACTGTTTTATGACTTTCAGGGATGTTTAGTTCGGGATTTGGAAGGGTTCGGGTTGAAATCGGAACACTTGGTTCCTTAGTTTGGTTTTAAAAGGTTAAGTTTGACTTCGGTCAACGTTTTGACTAAACGACCTCGGAATTGAGATTTGACGGTCCCAATAGGTTTGTATGATATTTTGGACTTGAACGTATGTTCGAATCGGGTTTTGGACGACCCGAGAGCATTCAACACTAAATAGTGAAAGCTGATTATTTGAAGGTTTTAAAGTTTATTAAATTTGGTTTGGAGTAGGTTTTGGTGTTATCGAAGTCCGTTTGGAATTCCTAGCCCGGGAATAGTTCTGTATGATGATTTAAGACTTACACGCAAAATTTGGTGTCATTCCAAGTAGTTTAAGTGTGTTTCAGCGCGCTCGGAGTAAGTTTAAGAACTTGAAGTTCCTAAGTTGATTCAATTTGGGTTGACGTGTGATTCTTATTTTTAATGTTATTTTATGCATTCTGAGGGTTCGAGCGAGTTCGTTTTATTATTTCAAACTTGTTCGTACGTTCGGACAGGGCCTCGGGGGCCCCGAATGCCATTATGTGAAGCGCGGACTGAGTTAACACTCAAAATGGATGCTAGTGCACCAGTTCAGGTGTGCCTGCACCAGCTAGCTTTGGGCCACAGGTGCGGCCCCGTTGATGCATGGGTTGGGCCACAGAAGTAGTTTTGGAACGTTTGGCCAAGGATCGCAGATTCGGGTTTTCGTGCGCACCTGTGAACACACAGATGTGATTGGGGAGGACACAGAAGCCGCTAAAGCCGCAGGAGCGGCATGCTCGCCGCAGAAGCGTAAATCTCGTCCGCAGAAACGTCTTCGTTGGGATTGAGGAACTCCACAAAAGCAAACCTAGCACCACAGGTGTGGTACCGCAGATATGGCAGAGGCACCGCATGTGCGAAAAACGTTGACGGCAAAACTTCATTTAAGTCGGGATTGAGCATTTGGGGTTCATTTATTGCACTTCTTGGGACAATTTTGGAGCTGGTTAGAGAGGGATTTTTACTAGATATTTGAGGTAAGAAATTTCTATCTAATGTGAGAAAAATACATAGTTTATAGGTAGATTTTAACATGTAAATTAGTGAAAATTGTGGGTTTAGATGAAAAATCTAGGTTTTGATAAAAATGGAATTTAACCATGAAATTTGTTATGGATTTGGGTAAATATCATATATTTGTGTTCATGAGGTTATGGGTAACGACTTTCTTCGAAAATTTCCGGAATTAGGGTACGTGAGCTCGGAGTTGAATTTTAAGAATCTTCCAATAGGGGTTGGAAAATTATTCTAGTAGTTAAATTATGAACTTTAGAACATATATTCATTTATTTATACAACATTTGACTAGTTTTGGATTTTCCGGCATCGAGTGAAGGCTTTAAAGAGAATTTAAGACCGAAAAACGAGCTTTGAGACGAGGTAAGTCTCTTGTCTAACCTTGTAAGAGAGAACTCTTCCCCTTAGGTATATCTTTGCTGTGAATTATATGTGTGGGGAGCTACGTACGCACTAGGTGATAAGAGTCCGTGCGTAGCTGTATTCTATGTGATGGACGGGTACTCTTATGCTTACATCATGCCGTGTTTGCACTATAATATTGGTTATGCACATTAACTGCTTTGAAATGAGCTGAGATTAAGGATTTAAATATTTAAAGTCTTTAGTGTGGATTTCTTGTGTTTGGAAATAATTGAAGGAGTTTTATAAGAAGTCTAATAATTTATGTTCACTCGCTTCGCAAGTATTTCCGAGAGTGAGGTAATATTTCCTCTACTCTCATGGAAGGGGGCCGTTCGCCTCGGCAGGTTAATAGATGCATCTATCGTTAGTGTCGTTCGACCCTCGGCAGTGCACAATATATTTCTGGATTGGTCCGTATGACCTCGACATGAAACGTGCGTGATAATACTCAGAGCCTAACTTTCACTTGATATTTATTTATGGCTTGAGCGGTTACTATTATTTAAGGACAGAAATTGATTCGAAATTATTATTCACTGCTTGTTACTGTATGGTATTAATTGCTTACATAATCCATGATTATTTATGATTTCCGCATTTTGTTTGTAGCCCATTGTAAGTGTCGATGTCGATCCCTCGTCACTACTTCTTCGAGGTTAGACTTGATACTTACTGGGTACATGTTCTTTATGTACTCNCGAAGTCTTTCTTTTACGTTTACTTCCTGTATACTTCATTTCAAATAGTACTGTAGTATGTTTTGTATATTCTACTAGTAGCTCATACACTTGTGACACCAGATCATGGAAATTATGCTAGTACACACATGTTGATTTTGATTATTATTTCCTCTCATTTACTCTTAAATTGTCTAATACTCATTTTTATGAAATATTTCACTTCCTATTTGTTCAATAATTATAAATCAACTATTTCTAAACTGTTAAAAGAAATAATCACATAGTTAGTTCACTATTGGCTTGCCTAGCGGTAACTGTGGGCGCTATCACGGCCTATAGGAGAAATTGAGTCGTGACAGCTTGGTATCAGAGCACTAGGTTCACGTAGGTCTCACAAGTTATGAGCAGGCCTAATAGAGTCTTGTGGATCGATCCGAAGGCATCTGTACCTATTTTCGAGAGGCTATAGGGTGTTTGGTAACTACTCTTTCTTCATCTCCTATTGTGCGGTGATGTTATACTAAGTATCTTTCTCTTATTCCTTCACAGATGGTGAGAACGCGCACATCGGATGTTCCAGACCGGGGAGGAGCTGCTCCCCCTGTTGCTAGAGGCCGAGGCAGAGGCTGAGGGAGGGCACCAGCCCATGGTTGAGGACGAGGACATGCCAAGGTTGCTCCAGCTATGCCACCAGCAGACCCAATAGAAGATCCCATTATTGAGGAGCAAGGTAAGGCACTTGTAGTAGAACCAGCCCCTGTAACGAGCCGACCGGTCGTTTCAAGAGT
>AWOL01S0029569.1:0-30139 GCA_000715115.1 Nicotiana otophora
GCTCGTATGGTACCACTTACTTCGCAGAAGTTCGAGTCATGCACCAATATAACCTGAAGCCTATGCACAGTCAAAAACACCAAACGTAAAAATAGATAAATAAAATAAAAAGAAAAAGAAAAATTCCTGAATTAGCACTACAAACTATTTCAAACATCATTAATTGCCAATCCTAGGAAACAGAGCCAAAATTTGACGAGCTCGAAACATAATTTTAAATTATGCTCGCTAGTGAAAGATAGTATAGTATAATATTATATCCATAGGGATTGGAGTTAAATAATATTTTTGAAGTTTCTAGCTTGATTGCTATCCAGGAGAATCAACAATTGAGATTTATATGAGTTCTAACTAAAATTAACTAAGACTCTAAAGCTATTGACTAATGACAATCCCAACAAAGGTAAGCAAGGAAGATATCAATGGGACAAGATATGGGTTGATAGGATAGGTACAAGATAATTGTTTGGGATCTAACTCTAGATAATTCACTTCTAATGTTTAAGTTAGTCTCTAGAAATCACTCAATTATTAGTTCAAACGTTCAGCAAAAACTCCTCTCTCGATTAACTCTTAGCCTCACAAGATGAACCAATTTAAGCACGTGAAGATATGCAAGAATGCATAGTGGATTGGTCTTTAGGAAAACCTCTCTCGATTATCCTCTTAACTAGGTTTAATCAATGATTCAACTAGCCTCTTTCAATTACAAAGAAGAATTAATGAACTAAACCAATAATATAATGCAAAGATTTTACAAGTTATGCCTCTCTCGATTAGATGAACAAGTGAGTATAGATGCAATAATTAAATCATCTAATAATGCTTCAATACATAAAACTAGATTTATAATCCACAAAAAGTCATCAATACACCAAATCCATCAAAACCTAAAGAGAACTACTCTATAGATATGGAGCAATTCATCACAAATATAATAAAAGTATAGGAAAACATAAATTCAATCCAAACTCGTGTCTAGAGTGAGGAAGGAATGATTAAATCCCTGTGCTCATGTTCTTCCAACTCCTCCTTAGGTCAAATATGTGTCAAAAATAGCGAAAATAATATTTTCCATGTATTTATACCAAGTAGGGTAGGACCTAGACGAAATCACCTTTTACTAGCCAAAATAGGAAAAATACTCTATAAGAATTGCACAGGAACACCACATGGGGCGACGCGCCATGTGAGGCATTAGTGGGGAAATCAGGAGAGTTGATTCTGATAGAAAGCCTGAAATTTTCACAGCCGCGGTGCGCCACGCGCCTCACTATTGAGGATTTCTCAGAGACGGAGTTTTCTTTGCGTTTGGACATCCAGACTTGGTCCTCGACCCTCGAACATGATCCCGACTTAATCCCTTGGGATTTTACTAAAACTTTAAAGCTCCAAGTCACTCGAATTAGCTCCATAACATCTACACCACTCAAAATCACTCCTATAAGGCATGAAACACACAATAAGTGCAAAACACTACCAATTAAAGCTCAAACATGTATAAAGTGCAGTAATTTAGAGTGCAATAAATTACTAAAATACGAGATTATAGCCTACCATCAACATTAAAAATTGTATGTTAGTAATAATTTAAGGAATCTAGCTGGAAGTTATGTGCACATATTAATATTTTTCTTATCTACTTTTATTTTTAAAATATCTTCATCGTACATGAGCATTTTCTGCAGGAAAAAAGTATTGTTATTGATCATATTCACAAAGCTTAAGTTTCAGCTCCCTTGTGTAGTTTTCAGGTTATGGCACTGATAATAATATCACGGGGTGAATTGTAGCCGATTTGTAAAACTTAGTTGACTATGAGATAACTTAGTCAACTAGACTTCACATAGGAATTAATTGCAGCAGAAATAAATTGCGCAAACAAAAGAGTAAAAGAGACAAAATAATTTTTATACTGGTTCAGTACCGGTGTGGTACCTACGTCTAGCTCCATTGGGTCATAAGGGTTCTCTTAGATCTTCAGTATGCTTTTACAACAGTGATGATTTTAGTACGTTCACCACCAACAATATACAACAACAATGTTTCTTTCTAGTGTTGACACAACTCTTATTTTGATTTCTAACTCTTCCTATCTTTTGCAATACTTGTAGACTCAAGAATACATTGTTTGTACTAAGACCTAGAAAGGTGTAGAAATAGATGTGAAGTTGGATGATTTGTTTTGCCCTTTTACTTCTTCGTTTATATGCTTGATGAGTCTTCTGATTCCTTATTTTATGGGATCACATAGCAGTAATGATTTGAGATCTTTCCTTGTGAGGCATAGATATTTAAGAGACCCAAGGTTTGCCTCATGAATCTAGCTTGAGAAGTGTGGCTAGACTCATTCTTAACTTGAAGAATTGGTTGCTCCAATTATCCTTGATTAGAGATTCCGCAGATTGTCCTTTGATTTGCTCTATATCCTTCATTAGCTCTCTTCCCTTTCTTGCGTGCTTGAGGATCTTTAGCAGGTATGATTGATTGACTTTTCTTCCTGGTTCTTTGATTGATTGATTCTCTTTCCATTTCATGCAAAGTTTGAAAAACATAGTCGTTGGCTTCCTCTGATTTCCTCATAGGATTTTCTTTCCTTGCATTCATCAATGCCGTTGCTAATCTGCACAAAATGAGATGTGATTAGCCAAGGATCTTTTGATTATTGATTATTATTAAAATTCTAAATATAACAATCTACCCCTCTTTGATGATGACAATAATCCAAAAAGAGTTCGACTAATTTAGGGGATACTTCCCTTTACGAGTGTACTTCTGCTTCCCCTAGCTTTGAGCTTTGTTGTTCCTTGTTTATTGCTCCCCCTGTCTTTATACGCTTTTTCTTTTCCCCCTTTGACATCAATCAAAAAGAGCAAAAAGAGAACAATAGCTAATAATAGTACTAGTTAAGCAGGAAAACAATATATACAACTAGTATTTATACCGAGTATAGTCGACTAACATGCCCATCCAGACACAGCCAAAAGAAAAGTTTTAACATCCTACACATAAAACAAAATAAAAAGGATTATTTAAACAACCTAGACACTTAATTCCTTCAAATAAAATACTTCAAGGTGTTGATCACTTTGGTGCAGAAGCTATCATAGGAGGCAACAATCTCCTTGGTGACTTTGGTTAGCTTCTCAGTTGCATCCTGCATTGTCATGATTTCTTACCTCTTTCTATCTTGGAGAGTGATACTTAACCTAGCCACATCTGCTCCAGTTTCCTTAGTTACTTCCCTGATCTTGTCCACTTATTCCCACATAGAGATTAGTAGTTGCTTTCCCCATAATGGAACCAAACTTATCTGAGGAAGAGGATTTGTTGGCTTTAGATTTAATCCCTCCAATGCCCTGTTGAGGAGTGGATTCCGGCGCCTTGTCTTTCTAGAACCAAGTTCCCTCAGCCAAGGTATATCCCATCATGGCAAAGTCAGTCTTGTCATATGTGTTGGAGATCGTTTTAGGGGCATAGAGAGACAAATCCACTTTTATAACTTGTAAGATATGATAGATTAGTAAACCATAAGGCAAACTGTTAGCAGAGGATCAGACATCTCGGATGCTTTCAAGCATGTACTGACACACGCAAGCAAACAAATTAATAGCCTTCTCGTTCATAAGACAGTATAGGACAAAGACATGTCGAAGAGACATGGTGCTAAGTGAACCAGTATGAGGTAGCAAGGTGGTAGCAATAATGTGGGATAGTACACAGTGCTCAAATTCAAATTTTTGGGACCAATGTCAGGGGGTTTTCAGACAACACACTTTTTTCTTCCTCAAACGACACTTCAAAATTATCAGGCCAAGAATGTTGCACAAATAAACTATACCTAACAAACTTTGTTGCAAAGATTTTCTCAAACTAATAATCGTCAAGAATAATGCGAGTTACCAAAATCATGGATTCTAAATCATATTTATCATTCACAAACAGATTTGTATAAAACATACGCACATGCTCTTCATAGACAGTGTTACCAACATTAGCAAATATATAGACAAGTTTTTGAGTTTCAAACACAGAGATAACATCACAGTGAGAGTTTTTCATAGATTTCAAACTTACAGTGCAACCATAAGCAATTGACTTCCCTTTGAAAGAGACAAACCTTTCCTTCTCTTTCGGACCATAGAAATTCATTTTGTCTTCAGGCGCAAACTCTGTGCTTTCTATTTTCCATCTCTTCTGAGATTATTGTTTGGGGATGGACTTTATTGGGCATTTTCCATCCTTATTTTGAGCGATGACAATGTCTTCTTGAGAATAAGTAGACTCATCCTGGAACAGTGGATGATTTGTGCTTTTTGAGGACTCTACATTCACATGATCATCAATTTGATGGTTTTTCTTGAAGCGATGGCTTTTGCTAGGCATGGATAAGGATGGAGAGGGTTTGGTTTTAGCCACGAGTAAGAGAGATCAGAGAGAGAGAATGTCTTTATTTGAGAGAGTGGGAGATATGATCGAGAGAAGACAGGTTAAAAAATGTTGAATGGACACCTCAATTCTCGAAGAGACGTGTGAAAGGAAACTGAAAAGTTGCCTTCTGCAAGCGCACCGTCAGTTCCGTCATAAATGCAATTAAGTACTTAGAGATTTTTAGGGCATAAATCACGAAGATAAATTATGGAAAATATTCTAAAATAGACAAATTTAGAGCAATAAGACGGGAATCAAACAAACACAAATTTTGTCATGTAGGAAATAAAATATTTCTTCAAGAAATGGTTTTTAAAAATATCTGCTAACTGATTTTTAGTATTGGAAAATTCTAAAACAATATCACCTTTAGCAACATGATCACGGATAAAATGATGCTTAATCTCAATATGCTTAGCCCTAGAATGATGTACAAAATTTTTTGAAAGGAAAATAGCACTAGTGTTATCACACATAATAGGAACACAATTAAGACTTAAATCATAATCTAACAGTTGATGCATAATCCATAGAACTTGTGTGCAGCAGTTGCCTACAACTTAATATTCTGCTTCAATAGTAGATAGTGTAACACAACTTTGTTTCTTGATGTACAAGGATATAAATGATTTTCGAAGTAATTGGCACGCTCCACTTATGCTTTTCCTGTCAATTTTATCACCTGCAAAGTCTGCATCTGAAAAACTTTTGAGATCAAAGACATTTAAACTTTTGTACCATAATCCATAGTCGACTGTTCCTATTAGATATATGATAATACATTTAATTTCAGTCAAGTGGGATTCTTTGGGAGTTGACTAATATCTTACACATTTGCAAACACTGAACATAATATCAGGTCGAATAGCCGTATGATAGAGTAGAGAACTAATCATACCTCGATACATTGTTTCATAAACACTCTTATCATCTTTATCTTCATCCAGGGTGGTTGATAGACCCATAGGAGTCCCTATGGCCTTAGGGACTAATAAAAATCCCTTTTTTGTACTTGCTTGATTTGAAGCCCAAGAAAGAAGGTTAATTCTCCCATTATACCTATTTTAAATTCACCTTTCATGATGTTTGAAAAGTCCTTGCATAAAACAGGGTTAATACTGCCAAAAATAATATTGTCTACATAGATTTGTACTATTAAATTACCTTCAGCCGATCGTTTGATAAAAAAAGTAGTATTAATATTACCTTTATCAAACCCATGTTCAATTAGGAATGAACTTAACCTTTCATACCAAGCTCTAGAAGCCTGTTTTTGACCGTACATGGCTTTGAATAATTTGTAGACATGATTTGGAAAAGATTCATTTACAAATCCTGGAGGTCGTTTAACGAACACTTCCTCAAAGATGACACCATTTAAGAAATCACTTTTCACATCCATCTGAAATAGTCTGAAACATTTGTGAGAAGCATAGGCTAATAAAATGCGAATATATTCTAACCTGGCAACAGGAGCAAAAGTCTCCTCGTAATCAATTCCTTCTTGTTGTGAATAGCCTTGAGCAACCAATCTTGTACCACTTAACCACACTAATTTTCAATTTATTTTTGTACACCCATTTTGTTCTGACAATAGATGCATTTGGAGGTTTAGGAATGAGCTCTCATACTTTATTCTTCTCAAATTGATCAAGTTCTTCCTTCATTACAGTTACATAGCTTTCATCCTCAAGGCCCTCATCCACCGTTTTAGGTTGGAACTGAGATATGAGGGCAATATTTAACGCCTGCTTTAGCTATCTTTTAGTTTTCATGCCTTCCTGAGGATTTCTAATGATGTACTTATGTGGATATCCATATTCACTTTTCCATTCAGTTGGGATGACTGATGTTGGCTACTTTTCAATAGGACTCGGTTGCTCAACTGTAGGAAGTTCCTGGTTATCTACGCGATTGTCAGTCAACTGATCCTGCTGATCACTCATCTCATCAAAAGTGTTTTCACCTGTATTGATAGACTTTGGAACTATGAAAATTTCCTCATTTTCATGAAGTTTTTCATTCCTTAAGTGAGGGTTAGTGTCCACAAAAATAACATGTATATATTCTTCAATAGAAAGAGTACGTTTATTAAAAACTCTATATGCTTTAGTAGAGGGGGAGTATCCAAGAAAAATACCTTCATCGCTTTTGGGAACAAACTTACTGAGATTGTCTTTTCGATTGATGTGAATGAAACATTTGCTAGGAAAAGGATGGAGATAACTAAAGTTAGGTCTTTTACCTTTCTATAGTTCATATGGAGTCTTTTTGAGAAGAGGTCAAATTAAGCATCTATTGATGATGTGACATGTTGTGCTTACAACTTCTGCCTATAAGTGGTGTGGAAGGGAGTTTTCCACAATCATAGTTCTTGCCATATCTTTCAAGGTTCTATTTTTGCTCTCTACTACTCTATTTTGTTGAGGTGATCTTGGACATGATAAATTGTAGGAGATCCCTTGATCATTGCAGAAATTTTCAAATGCTTTGATTTCAAATTCTCCTTCATGGTCACTTCTTATGGCAGATATGTAGTAACCTTTTTCCCGATGTACCTTCTTGCACAAGACTTCAAAATTCTGTAATGCTTCATCTTTATGACTCAGAACAATAACCCAGGTAAATCCAGAAAAATCATCTACCATAATAAAGGAATATTTTCTACCACATATACTGGAAGTTCTAGTTGGACCAAAGAGGTCCATATGCAAGAGTTGAAGAGGTTTTGTAGAAGAAACTATGTTCTTAACCTTAAAAGAGGACCTAATTTGTTTTCTTAATTGACATGCATCACATATTTGATCTTTAGAAAAATCTAGTTTTAGAAGACCTATGACAAGATCATGTTTGGAAAGCTTATGAATAGTACACATGCTAGCATGACCAAGTTTTATATGCCAAACCGAAGGATCATCAATCATAGAGGTTAGACAAATCTGATTTCCAAGACTGTTTATATTACTAAGGGTGTATATATTCCTATCTCTATTTCTAGAAAGAATAACTTTACTTGATTCATCTTCATTAAACCAACCATGTGTTTTAAAACGAACCTCATAGTCATTATCACATAGTTGACTAATACTGAGTAGGTTGTAGCAAAGTTCATCTACCAGGTATGTTTCGTCTACATCACACGATGAGCTGAGAGGGACTCTTCCAACTCCAATTATATTTCTTTTTGATTTGTCTCCAAAAGTGACTGATCCACCATTTCATTTGGTGATAGATTGGAACAGTTGTTTGTCACCTGTGATATGTCTAGAACATGCGCTATCAAGATACAATTTTTCTTTTTGATTCTTCTTGTGGTGTTCCTACAAAAAATGAATTACTTGTTTTTAGGTACCCAAGTTTGCTTGGATCCTGAATGGTTAGTGCTATGAATATTAGCTTGACTAGAGGACTTAGGTCGCCAGACCCATTTTCTATTGTTTTTCAATATGCAAGGGTTAGATGTATGACCAAACTTTCCACAATAAAAAAAGGAGGGGTTATTAAAATTTTTAAAGGCTTTTTCTCCTCTAATTCTAAAGTTGCAATGGCTAGAAGTGTGACCACTTTTTCCACAATAAGTGCATGTAGAATGATTTGTGGTTCTAAGTGTACAATTACGCGGAGCATACTGATTTGATCTGCCTGAGCTATGACTGGTGGATTTTCGTAATCCATTCAGTTGAAGTTGAAATTCATTAACTTTATCTTGAAGCATATCGCTCTCAATTTCACAAACTTATAATTTCAGAGCCCAGTGTTTCTTTTCTCTTTGGATTTTTCGAAATTCATATAGAACTTTCTCAATGTCTGTAAGAACAATATTAAGTTCATGACAGTTAGGACATGTACGAAAACGTACCTCACTTGTTCCTTCATTTGCAATGAGACCAAGATCACCTAAGTCTTCATCACTATCTTCTTTGATGGCCACGAAGCACATGTCGGCAATTCCCTCATGATCAGACTCTTCTTCATCACTCCAAGCTCCAAATGATTTCTTCTTTCGAAAATTTCTGCTTAGTTTCTTTTTCAACTCAGAGCATTCGGCTTGAATGTGTCCATGTTTTCCACATTCATATCATCTTCCGTCATTTTTGTCATTCTCATTATTCATCTCCCCTTTTCTGAAATTTGATTAAACTCTTTTGCTATTTTTGTTTTTCCTTATCATGCTTGTTACAACTTTAGAGAGCATAGCTATATTCTCATCTTGTTCTCCTAATTCTTTTTCTTCTTCATTTTCTGATTCAGCTATGGTTGCTTTGAATGCAACTGTCTTATTTTTCTCTTGGTGGACTTACCTGTCCAAATATGTTTTCTAAAATGCAATTAGATCACCTCTGATTTCATCATAGGATATTTTGTCAAGATCTTGACATTCCAAAGCAATAACTATTGCACCTTATTTTCTCACAAAAGCGGGTTTCGACATGTTAGAACTCTTTTAAATGGGTGTTAAAAGAGAAGAGTCGCCACCTAACGATTTTTAAGGTGCGTTAGGGCACCTATTTGAAAATAACTATGTTTAATTAGTCTATATCACCAAAGATCGGGTAAGGTCTCAAATTACCTGAAAGAGAAGGTGTTAGGCACTCTTCGAGGTCCACAACTGTGGGTCTCGGGAGAAGTTTACGCTATGTGGGATTAGCAGATTATAATTGTCCTATGTGATCATATAAGTGAGGGAAGACAATGAATATAAAGGTTCTAACAAGTGTAAAGATATTCGTACAAGATTTAAACTATATAGATAATCGGTACAAGTCTTTGGAGGTTACAGGATACAACCTAGTTATTCGAAGTGCGAACAATAAACATATAAAGGAGGGGGGTCCTAAGTCTTTTAACCTAAAGGATCACCTTGTGCAATATAAATAATACTTCGCAACTCACTTAGGGTAGGGTTTCTCATATTATTCAGCGGGCACAAACTGTCATCTCCTGCTACCCGATTACTATGTTAAAGTTGTTTACTTAAAACGTTCGAATTCAATTCTAGACCGTCTTCTATGCGTGCACTACCCACCCCATGCCTATAGCCCAAGAGGCTTTGGACCTACTATTTAGATGGTTCTAGACTCTACTCAGGATGCTCAAAATGATAAAACTAGATGCACATTCAAAACATATAGGACTTCACATAAAGAAAATAAATGGCTCAAGTTATCCTCCACATATAAGCAACAAATGCACACGCGCAGATTAGGCAGTAGACAAATTTAGAGTTAAGACACACGAGAGTCGTTAAGTCCTATGGACATGATTTCTATATGATTCTAATTTCTAGTATCATATGAGCAGTACTGTAGCTTTAGACTAATGAATTTGCATATTAAAGGCGTTAAAATCCCTATAGGCATGATCTCAAAATTGTTCACGTAATGAGACAGTATAACTGTTTGAAAGCTCAGAATTAACAGCGTTGATGTTGTAGACATGCTTTCTAGGTGAGTGACAGTATCCTATAGGCAGGATTTCTTGTAGTTGACAATTGAAATTGATTTTATAATACTTTATCCCTATAGGCATGTCATCTAGGTGATTTTATAGTACTTTATCCCTATAGGCATGTCATAAATAATTGATTAATTTATTAAAATCCTATAGTCATGATATCTAGATGAGCATTAGCAAAGACATGTATTATCACATCCTATGAGCATGTTGTCTAATAATTAAGCAAGGTGTTTGATTCCTATAGGCATGTTGTCAAAGAGCGCGAAATTGTAGACATGGAAATAGGTAAAGTAATTACTTAAACTAACATGCTTTGAATGGTGTACAAGTATTAGACAAGTTAAGTGAAGTGTGTGATTCAAATAGGCATAATTTCTATTAGTGTGTAGAGTCAAAGCACGTCAAAGAAAGATCACACAAGGCAATTAAATCCTATGGACATGTTTTTTACCCGCTCATGCAAGAATTAGAATACCCCAACCCCCTTTTCACTAATTTTCCCATCATTCAGTTTTACATGCTATTACAGATCATTTTAAATAATTACATTCCCAAAAATACAAATATAGAATAATCCAGTAATACTTCTAGGCCTTCAAATAGGCTTAGGACTTCATGCGGACAATAGGCCCAAACTTCATGTACAGATAGTATATTTCAAACCCCGATACCTAAAGGCAGGCCCAATATACCAGGCCAAAACGATTCCAGTAATTAAGCTAATGGATGCCAAATCTAGCCATACAAGTAACAGAACTACTCATGGAATAACTTAAATATTTAGTTTCTTACAAATGAAAAAACTGCAGTTTCAGCCAATGAATAGGGCCATGCTAAGTTGAAAGGCATCAAAGACACATACGGGCAAGTAATTCTAGAAAGACAGGATGAATGGTAACAATATAGGATATCATAAACTAGCAAACCACTGCAAACAGTGTTTCAAAATAGAACCAGCTCAAAGAGCTTCAGATGACAACCTAGCAGAATCATAGACAGAAGAAGGTGGAGTACAATATTCATAAGAGGATTCCAACATGAAAGCCTTGCATAATAATCACACTAGTAGCATAATTTGGGCAAACATACTTAGTTCTTAAAGTTATATCTAATAGTAATTCCAACCAAATCATGTAGACAGGATCACACGAAAGTTTACCAAGCTCACAAGGCAGGTTCATGCTTATATTTTTCAAAACCAATGTTAGAATGACAGGATTGAACATCATATGCTAGTGAATTATTCCATCAAGAGTTTCAAGAGGCAAATCATAGTCCAAAGTTAGCCTACAAGACTTCAGTCAATTAACATGAAAATTTAGCAAAGTCATAGAGAGGAACAGGTGGATCGTAGTTTTCAAATGAAGGTTTTTAACATGAGAGACTAATGAGCATGTGGTTACGAACATCATAACAGCAGGCTAGTGGGCATATTTTACAACAGTTAACAAACATGCCACTTAGCTGAACATGAGACTTAAAAAATTGAGTATTAATCATAGCACAAAGGTTCAAAACAATACCAGAATTCATGATAAGTGAAAATATATCAACTCCAGATTAACAAGACATACAGATACTAGGTCTTAATCATATATAGGAGAAGAGGTTAGATATTAAGTCTCATTCTAGAGGTCATAGGCAATATTAAGGAGCATAGGATTGAATAAATCCGGGTGCACACATTAAGTAGCAGCAAAGCATGTTTTGCTAACAATATGATGAAGAATTAACTCTAGGAAAGCATACATGAGTGACTCAATAGGAATTAGAATATATTCTGAGCGTAAATTGGAATATCACAAGAATCCAGACCAGGGTAGAAGTTACACTGAAGACAAGCATCACATGTAAGCATTCTGACACATACAAACACACTAGGCTAGACATGCTTAAGAAGGATAGAATCGTGGTTATAATTTAGGCTAGTTCAGATGCTAGAAAACAAATATAGAGCCACGAGAATAACTTCAGAGCAAATAGGGATGCAAACAGAGATGACATAATTGCATGTTGATTCACAAAGGTTTCAATGGCATAGATATACAGAGCATGAACACAAACAAATAGAGAATGAAACTGCAAAGGCCAAAGGCACTTACTAGTTACAAATTAACGGACAAGTAAGTAAGAAGGATAATATTTAGCAGGACTTTGATCTTCAATAACAAAAGAGCAACAAACCCCTAAACTTCTAGTGCGTCAGAGTTTCCAAGGGTTTAAAGTTAACCCCAGGTAGTGCTCACGCTGAGATGGGTTAAACAATCGAATTTCGGTGGCCTTGGCTTTTAGTCGACCAAAATTATAGAGGATGAGTGAGAATGAGAGAATAGTGGTCATAACAGTAGTCAAGGGATAGTCGTTCTGACCTTCTAGGGAACCGAAAAAGGGGTTTATATAGTAGTAGAAATTGAACAAATAAACATGGAAAACAATCAACTAAGCACAAATAAGCAAACAAAATATCACATGCAACCAATAATGGAGCCAGTAAAAGGATAAATCAAATATCAAACCCTAAGTAGGGTTCAATGTTTAAAAATTGGTCTGCTGGTGTAAGAAATCAACCCATTTTCCGTGTATATGGACGAGATATTGTCCAGATCTTAGAGACTGAAGTGGCACGGGCCCGATTCTAAGAGATGGTACTTGCCAAGTTTAGGCAAGTACTAAGTAACACCATTATTACGTAGGTACTAATGCAGTAATACAAATAAGGAAAGTGAATCATAGAAAGAATGCATTGTCTAGCCGGAATGGGAGGATGATTAGAGATGAGGCGACTACAGTTTAGTGTGAGAGTGGAGAGATGAGAGAACGCAAAGGCGGCTGGGCGGGGAAAATAGTCTTTAGGATTTAGGGTGAGGGTCTTAAAGAGAAAGGTTGGTTTATTGTGGGCCATTGATCTTAAGAGATCAACGACCAGGATTAAAAGAAGTGGGGGCGGGTCGAGAAAACTGTTTCTGACCTGGTTAAGTCAATGGGGTTAGTTTGGGCTGCTGAAGTGTAAAATGAGGTGGGCTAAGGGTTTGGGCCTGATTTGGTCCGCAAATTAGCCCTATATTGGGATATAAGTTAATTATACGAAGTTAATTTAAATGATTTATAAAAAGTAATTTATAAATAATAAAAATATTATTTATGCAGTAAAATAATTAAAAATAATAGCTTAACATTATAAAACTATAAAAATTCTATTTTAGCATAAACAATGTAATAAATGTAATTATGTATAGAATATAAGTTATTATTGCAAAATTGCGTAAATAGCTCAAAAATACAAATCTAATTGTATAAAATGAAGTAAAAATGTTGTAAAACATACACGTGGGTGTAAATAATAAATTTGGATGATTAAGTCATCATAAAATAATTTCAAAGGATAATTAATAAATATTTGAACAATTTAAATACAAGAAATCAACTTTAAAGCTTTAAAAGGTAATCAATTTTAAAGCTTTAAAAGCTATGGAAAAATTATAAATAATACTTTTATGGCTCTTGTAAATTGGATAATAATGCAAAATGATATTTTGAAAGTATATATAATATTTTATAAAATATGAGGGCAAAATTAGGTATCAACAACTGCCCCTCTTTACCCGGGAATGATGAAAGAGTTGTTGGGTAAAGCAAATGACGACCAATTTTGTCCGAAATGAATAAGGATGATGTGTTTTAAAAAAATGGGGGTCGAACCCTGGTTCCTGAGTTTCCTACATATCCCTGGTGTTACGGGAATCAGACCGTGTGTAGTTCTAGATCCAATGACGAACAAAACCGATGGAGTTATTATAAGAATGATTATATGTTTCGATGAAAGATCTTTTGTATAGGATGGTTTCGTGAGTAACGGATAATTTCAGGTAGATCTATGAATGCGAATTTGAATATTAAGAATATTCGAGATAAACGTTTGGGCAGTTACAGGACATAGAGTAAACAATTGTTGATTATTGGTTACGTCTGAAACAATCAAAGGACGTGAATGTCGTGAACCGAAATCGGAGCGAGAATTGCTCCCGTTTGTAGAACGGTTACCTCCCGAATTAACTGCAAAACTTAAAATATAATGCACGTAAATATATATAGGGTTATTGTGGAAATTTAAACATAATGCAAATTCCCGACGGACCATGAGAGTTGTCTTCGTACGATGAGGATGATGTCCTTAGACCATGACGTCTTAGGACATGAAGTGTATGATAAGGGATTCGCAGGCCATGGGATGGTGTCCTCGGGCCATGATGATGGTGCCTCTAGATTATGATACCTTTGAATAATGCTATGTAGTTTCAAGAGATCCTCAGTCCATGGCATGTTGTCTTCAGGCTATGAGGATGATGCTTTGAGACAATGATGCCTTCGGACAAGTGGCAATGTTCATCCCATGAAATGCAAATATATGGTGATATTGATCATTTGATAGAGGGAACAGGTGATGCTCAATCATATGCGAGAATGAAACAAGGCAGCGCTTAGCTGTGATGAGGGCAGTGCTTAGCCCTATGCAGAGAAAGGCAGCGTTTAGCCTTATGCAATAAAGGAGGCGGTGCTTACCCTCATGCAAATGTAACGTAGACAATGTTTAGTCTCATGTAAAGGAAGGTAGTGCTTAGCCTTATATGCTAATGGAGGCAATGCTTAGCCTCATGCAAAGGAAGGAAGTGCTTAGCCTTATGCGATAATGGAGGCAATGCTTAGCCTCATGCAGTGTAATGGAGACAGTGCTTAGTCTCATGTAAGGGAAGGCAACGTTTAGACTTATGCAATAGTGGAGGAAATGATTAGCCTCATGCAATGTAATAGAGATAGTTCTTGGTCTCATGCAATGGAAGGCATCATTTAGCCTTATGTAATAGTGGAGGCAATGCTTTGCCTTATGCGATGTGATGGAGACAGTACTTAGTCTCATGAAAAGAAAGGAAACATTTAGCCTTATGAAATAGTAGAGGCAGTGCTTAGCTTCATGCAAATGTGATGTAGACAGTGCTTAGTCTCATGCAAGGAAAGGCAGTGTTTAGTCTTATGCAATGATTGAGGGCAGTGCTTAGCCTCATGGAAATGTGATGGAGATAGTACTTAGTCTCATGCATGGAAAGGCAATGTTTAGCCTTACGTAATGATTGAGGGCATTGCTTAGTCCTATGCAAAGAAAGGAAGTGTTTAGTCTTATGTGATGGTGAGGGAAGTGCTTTGCCCTATGCAAAGAAAACAATGATTAAATGTAAGAGGGAAGTTGTCCTTAGCTTGACACGTTTGCGCTTTGTGACTTCTGTTAGTGAAGATAGCATTCTTGTTATGTATTTGTGGACATGTTTGTTATGTCCATTATGCCTGCATCCAAAGAAAACTTATGCGTTTTGGGGGGGGGGGGGGGGGGGGGGGGAGGTTGGTTTTTGCCTTTGACTTCTCATTTCGCCTTTTCTCCTTGTCTTGATGCCTTGTTCGAGTCACCCTGGGCAATATCTAGCTACTACAGAAAAATGAAATTTTCACAAATATGCATTTGTGATAAATCATTTGTGAGAAATTAAGTTGTTCAAAATATGTGATGAAGCATAAAGAAAACAATTTTGTCGAATCAGAGGCTATGACACGCTTTCAGACATCGCGACCTTCTCATATCAGAATTTTGAGGACCCTCCTCAAAATTATGCCCTAGTTTAAATGCATATTCTCGGCAATATACTTCTTGGCGATCCTTGATGTAATGAGATTGACAAAACTCGAAATCTTGCTCCAGTTCCTGACTGTGGAGGGGAATGAAGATTTATTATTTTGTGACCGAACCCACAGGGTTGCCTACCTATACCCTCTTAAATGGGAATCAGGTCAAATGTAGTCTAGGTTACATCAAAAAGTTTAGACACAAATTTAAACATAGTATCTTTTGACTGCATCTAAATTGATAGGTTTTGGGCATATTTCTCCATCCATCTCGGCAACTATAAGCGCTCCTCCTGTCAGTACTCGGTGAACCATTTAAGGGCCTTTCTAGTTTGGTGAGAAGTTCCCTTTTGCTTCGTCCTGATATAGGAAGATTCGTTTCAACACCAATTGTCCCGGTGTGAATTGCCTCGATCTAACCTTTTTTGTGGAAAGCCCTTGCCATTACATTCTGGTAGAGTTAATCGTGCCACACTGCATTCATCCTCTTACCGTCAATGAGAGCTAGTTTCTCATACCGGATCTGTATCCATTTCGCATCGCTGAGCTTGGCCTCATGTATGATTATCAGGGAAGGAATCTCCACCTCGGCGGGTATAATAGCTTATGTACCGTAGACCAGTAGATAGGGGCTTTCCCCAGTTGACTTACGAACTGTGGTGCGGTACCCGAGCAAAGAAAATGGTAGCTTCCCACGCCATTGCTTGTAGTTGTCCACCATCTTCCTTAATATCTTCTTGATGCTCTTGTTGGCGGCTTCTAAGGCTCCATTCATCTGCGGCATGTATGTTGTGGAATTCCAGTGCTTGATCTTCAATGTTTCACACATGACTTTCATCAGATCACTGTTGATATTGGCAGCATTATCGATAATGATTGACTCAGGTTTTCCAAATCGACAAACAATAAGATCTCGAATGAAATCAGCTACGACCTTCTTAGTCACAGCTTAAATTGGTTCATCTCGTGTGGTTTAGACTTAATCGAGATAGGAGTTTCTGCTAAATATGTAAACTAATAATTGAGTGCATTCGAGAGACTCACTTAAACATTAGAAGTGTGAATTATCTGGAGTTAGATCCTAAAAAATAAATCTCAACTGTTGATCCTCTTGGATAACAATCAAGCTAGAAACTACAAGAATAATATTTAAATCCAATCCCTATGGATATGATATTATACTATACTATATTTGATTAGCGAGCACAATTTAAGTGTGTGTTTCGAGCTCGTCAAATTCTGGCGCTATTCTCGGGGATTGGCAATTAATAGTGTTTGAAATAGTTTTTGGTGCTATTCTGTTTTTCCTCCACTAGGCAATGTACCTAGGGCTAGTTTTTATATTTATGAAGAAATAAAAGACAATGTGTCATGAAGTCCTATGAAATGAAAGAAATAAATTTTGCCAACTACATATATCCTATTATCAAAGTTGAGTGTGATACTCATCAATGAGAGTACATGAGTTCTAATGTAGGTATTAGAGATAAAAACTAGCCCTTGAGGCCCGTTACTTTTAATGTCCAGATGATTTTTCTGCTGCTTGCGCAAAAAGCCCATTTTCATAATGAACACTGCCCAGCTCCGCTTCTTGCACAAATATCCCACTTCCTTTTGCAAATAAATGACCATTGTTTCATTCCAGTACAAAAAGTAGCTAAGCGTTCATTATTTCCTTGCCCTTTCCTCGTTCCCAAACCAGCCTTTACCATTGTGCATATATATTATCCAGCATTCTTCCCATTATTCCATAAAAGTGTTCTATGATATGTGTGTTCCTCCATGTATATAATATTCAAATCTGATGGAGGAGCTTTTTGTTCCCTTGCATTCTTCTTGAAATGAGGAGTTGATGCTCCTTTGAATTTTGAAAACATACCCGTCTTTTCCTTTGCATGCGTTGAACGGGCAATTTTATAATACTGCTCCACTCTCCTAGTGAATTCCATGCTTGTCTGTTATTCCTTTATCAAATAACCACTAGCTCTCAGTATGTCCTCCAGTTCACCTTTTTTTCATATGTATCCCAAAACCAAGAAGTATTGGTTGCACCACGTTTGTAAGCAACAACTATATCCTTTTCCTTTATCCAGTTGTATATCAAATCTGGGCAGTGTTAATACATGCCCATGTATCCTAGCTTCTATGCTTATGCATACCCATGTTTCCCCTTTAATGGAATGAGTACAAAGTACTAATACCACCAATTGAAGGTTCATCAATAGGTAAGTCATAGTTACAGTGGCATTTCCTGCAAAGAAAAACACAATGTTAGTAAAAAATAACCCCATCATGTTCTCCTCCCTAGAGACTCGAACATGATGAGTATATATATTGTCTCTTATCTCCTCCGTCATCTTAATTCTTATTTCCTCCTTACCTCTTACCTCCCGGACACCTTTATTCTTAAATGTGGACATTGGAGCTTGTCATCGTTAATGATTCCTTTCCCTCTCACATCCACTTGTGCAAAACTCACACATTCAATTGGACCAACATTAAGTGCATAATTGGCAAGATGATCTGCCAATCTATTTCCTTCCCTGAATATGTGCGTCACCTTTATATGATATGCTTCCAAGATCTGCATTATTTCCTCCACATACATTACTATCGCCCAAGGTGGCTTCCAGTTGCCCACAATAACATTCCTAACCATCATTGAATTAGTCTCTAACCAAATGTTATTAGGATGATGAAGTCTACAATACCTTAATGCCTCCAGTACTACCAAAGCCTCCGCTACTGTATTTGTTGTCTCATGCACTTCCTTTCCCCATGCATATATCACATCTCCAAGCTCCTTTCCTAAGAAATAACCTATAGAACTTCTGCCCGGATTTCCCCTTGATGCTCCATCCGTGTTAACTTTTATCCACCCCTCACTAGGCATCTCCCAAAAGCACCTTATTCACCTTAAATTTAAGAGTATAATTTTCCATCATGTGTAATACATCCGGCCATCTTGATGGTACATTTTGCAACCCCGGCTTTCTGAACTTGACAAGTGATTGAATGGTGTTGGATACTTGATATATGATGCTACTAATCGACACAGCATCCTCATGCTTGTAGCTATTTCTCCTCTTCTATAACTCCCACACAATTATACAAGGTAATGCTTGAAATATAGGCTTTAGTCTAGGAATTACATCAAATGTCCAACAATTCACCACTGTTTGATGCAAATTTAGACCGTGTATTCATACTCCTGCAAAGGAGAGAAAATAATTCCATACTCTTCTAGTTGTATATGACTCGAAGAACACATGTTCTCTTGATTCCTCATCCAGATTGGCATAATACCAACACTTAGAAGGCATGAAGTAACCCCATCATCTAAGTGTATCATCCACTGCTAGTTTTCCTTTCCATACTTTCCATAAGAAGAAAAAGATCTTGAAAGGAAGTCCTTTAACCCACATGTTCTTGTATATAATACTAGGATCCTCCCTTCTTCTAAGATATTTCCATGCAGACTTCACATTAAAATCCCCCTATTTTCTAGCATCCAGTACGAAATATCTAGCTCTTCACACTGCACTGGAGGATTTATGTTTTCCAGAATATGTAAAGCTAGTTCTTACGGCAGAATCTCCATAATTTTATCCACCTCCCAGCCATCTTCATGGATTACGTCCCTCACATTATGAACCTCTTCATCACAATAAAAGTGAGGAGGAGTAACGAAATAGAGTGCGCCAAAGCCTGCCCAATTATCAAACCAAAATAGTGAAGATCTCATTCGTATTTGCCATAGAATTTGATGCTCAAACAACTCCCTACATTCAAGCATTTTCCTCCAAACATGTGATCCATTTCTCCATGGCACTACTATTGCATTCGATTTTTTGCATTACTTCTGACTCATAAAAGAGCTCCATAAAGTAAGTTTCGTTCTAAAGTTCCAGCAAAGCTTACAAAATATAGCTTTGGATACATCATTAAGAGACCTAAAACCTACTCCCCCTTCCTCATATTGAAAGCATAGAGTGTCCCAACATGACCAATGTCTTCCCATTGTATCCACAGACTTACACCAAAACAATCTATCTAAAAGTTTGTGTAATTTGTTGATAACAAATGCAGGTGGATTAACGGCAAATAATAAGTGAATTGGCATACTTTACAACACATAAGCGATCAACACTGCTCTTCCTCCAGTAGATAAAAGTTTGCCTTTCCAAGATTGCAATTTATCAAGGATTTTAGTGATTAGTCCTTGATAATATGACATCCTCCTTCTAGCATAAAAAATTAGACATCCCAAGTAAGTGAAAGGAAACTCTTGTCAACCAATTCAGTGACTCGTTCAACCTTTATAAACACCGCCTCGCTAGTCAAATGATGCATATACACGGCTGATTTACCCTTATTTATCAATTTTCTAGACGCTGCCTCATAAGCTGCCAACACTTCCATTATCAATTACAATAATGTTGCATCTACAGATGAGAATATGATTGTGTCGTCTGCATATGTCAAATGATTGATCTTGGGACTCCATTTTGGCAAGTCAAAGCCACAAAAGTATAGATTCAAATGAAGAGCATTCAATCCTCTAGAGAGAGCCTCGGTTGCCAAAATAAATAGAGAAGGTGAGAGTGGGTCACCTTGTTTTACCCCTCTAGTCGATTTGAAAAAATCATAGGATTTTCCATTGATGAGAACTGAATACCAATTGTTGGAGATAATACCAAAGACCAATCCAATGAACCTCTCACAGAACCCCACTTCTCTTAGTACCTTTGTCAAGAATAACCACGAAAGCATATCATAAGTCTTTGTCATGTCGAGTTTGATCACAACATTTGGCCCAACCTTTGTCCTTAACCTTATATCTGTAATGATCTCTTGTGTCAAAAGGACATTCTCAACAATACTCTTACCTTTCACAAATCCGGCTTACTCATCTGAGATGAGTTGAGGTAAAAGCCCCACCAGCCTTTCATGAATAACTCTAGAAAAGACATTGTTAACAAAATTGCTAAGGTTAATGGGCCTCATATCAGAGAAAGTACATACCTCCTTCTTTTTAGACAGTAAAACCAAGTTTGTGTGTGTCACAAATTTAGGTAATTTCCGTCCACCGAAGAAGGCTTTTACCATATCAACAACATCATCACCTACTATATCCCAGCACGCATGAAAGAAGCTGCCCGTAAATCCATCCGGTCTTCCAGAACTCTCTCCATTCAAACCCATAATTGCCTCCTTAACCTCCTCTTTAGTAGGTTGTCTAATGAGATCATGATTCTGCTCATCACCTATCATTAGAGGTACATGTTCTAAAATTCCAAAAGCAGTAGGTACTCTTTCCTCGATGAACTGTTGTTGGAAAACATTAACAGCTTTAGTCAATATTGCTTACGTATCTTCAATCCAGTCCCCGATACTGTTTTGAATCCTCCTAAGTTGTAGCTTCTTTCTTCTACCATTAACTTGTGCAAGAAAAAAATTAGTATTCTTGTCTCCATCATTGAACCATGTCATCCCTGATTTTTGTTTCCAAAACTGTTCCTCCAATGCCAAATATCTAAATAGCTCATCACCTTTTGAAGCCTCTCCCTATTTTGGATCGTAGGAGTAATCTCAAATTGTGCCTCACGAACCAAAACTACGTCTTCAAGGCTCTTTATTTTTTGAAAAATATCCCCATACGTCGCCTTGCTCCATATGGATAGAGCTTTCTTGAGCCTTTTCATTTTGTAATTAAATAACACGAATGGATTTGCCTGAAAGTCTGCTGCCCAGTTCTCCATAACCACTGCTTGAAATGTGTCATGTTTCATCCAGAAATTGAGGAACCTAAATGACTTCTTGATTGGTACAATATCTGGATTACATGTAATCAATAATGGATTGTGATCTGATCCATTTTTGGATAGATGTGTTGTCTCCAGACCTAGCCACATTTGTTGACATTCCAAATTGGCTAAACATCTATCCAAACATTTGAAAATGCAATCATCCTCCTCTCTTCCATTACACCAAGTATATATGCTGCCTTTAAAGCCTATATCGAATAAGTTACAAGTGTTTATACAATGTCTAAAGCCATCAACTTCGTTTAAAGAGACTGGTAGTCCCTCAAACTTCTCTTCTTCATCCCAAATGTCATTGAAATCTCCCCAACGAACCAAGGAATAGACATATCACTAGCCAGTGCATAGAGTGTATCCCAAAGCTCAATTCTCTCAATATGATCACACTTAGCATAAATAAGGGTAAGAATGAATTCCTTGTTTTCTTCAGTGTCAAATAGCTTCACAGTTAGCTGCTGCTCCATATACAATAAGATTGTGACATCGAATTTTTGAGCTTGCTGCATTGGTTCCATTAAACTGATGAAATGAAAATGGTACTGCCTATGCATTGTGATGATCATTTCAAAAGCTCTCTTCGTGTTAACTGATATAATATTCCATATAATAGCATTCATAGCTAATTTATGGATTTAGACATCGTCATTCTTGTTTGAACCCCCACTGCCTGGACACTAAGGATATCTTTTGGTTGATTTCTTCTTCCTCTACCTGCTGACTTCCCCTTTTCCATAAACCTAGGGGATAAATCTCCACGTCTAGCTACGTTCCTGAAGTTCTGACATGTGGATTCTTCATCCATGTCTTTTCCTTTAGCCCTTAAATTCTCTTCTTCCTCACCATTCTTATCTTTTATCATTATCTGGTTAATGTTGGTTGCATAAGTCAAATTGTTACCTTGGTTTTCCTTTACTTCTTGCTTAGGACTAATAATTGGGATATTTTCACGCAACGTGATCACTCTATCTTTGAGCCCTAATCCCTTCGTATTAGGGGCAGAAGTTAAAGACACTTGCATCACTCCATCTTCCTTATTCAATTCACTGCCCAGATGTAATATTCTGACATTAGCATCCCAAATAACTTGCTCATTATCTAGCATTCTGCCTGGATCAATCTGCTCAACATTAGGTGTAGTAATATTAACTAAAGTTCGCTTAAGGTTTACTGTAGTTTCATGCAAATCCTTACTAGGGTTAGGGTTCTGGATGAGGTCATTAGGAGCTGGGGTTTCATTTTGTACTGGTACTGCATTCTCCTTGGTCAAGTTATCTTCCTCTATCTCATCAATAAAATCCTCTTTGTCCTCATGAACTTCACCCTCTTCTGAATCTTCTTCCGTTTGATCACACCATAGTCTCCCCCCAGTAAATTTAACATGTTCATTAATCTTCATCTACTCAGCAATTTCATTGGTGTCCAAAGATTGGGAAGGGATTTCCTAACATGATTGGTTTGTTGTCACATTGTTGCCTCCAAAAGTGCGATTTACCCATTTAGCTATGGACTCTCTTGTCACGACCCAAAATACACCTAGTCGTGATGGCGCCTAACCCAACCCGTCAGGTATGCTAATTAACCATTGTCCAACTTAATGAAATTTATTAAGATAAGAAATGATAATACACTGCTTTTATACAAACATTTCCCAAGGACTGGTAGTACAAATCATGAGCTTCTAAGATTTGAATTTACAAAGCTGATGTGAAATAAAATACATCATTTGTTTGAAATATACATGAACAAATCAATAATTCTAAAGTTACAAAGAACAAGAGGTAGCTGTGACAGGATCGCAGGTACATTTTCAATGTTAGGTCTTGCCATGCACAACAACATCAACATCCAAAATCTTTACGCAAGGTGCAAAAGTGTAGTATGAGTATAACCGACCCCATGTACTCAATAAGTAACAAACCTAACCTTAGGTTGAAGGCACTGACGAGCTTGTAGTGAGGTCAGAGTCCACACCAACATCCAATAACAATAAAATTGAGGCAACACAAAGAATAACTCAATAATAAAATGCTCAGCTCGTTCACAGTTTCTTTTCAAGTATAATAGTAAAACTCAATTCTTTTCACTGAAATCACCAAAATACGAGTAGGTCTGAAAACTATGATTTTTCCCAAATTCTTTCTTCCACAACAGGAAATTTCATTTTTAAAATGGCATGAGGAAAGTACATCTCTATGCCTACATGTCAATGTGCATGCCAATGCAATGCAACATAGTGATAAAACCATATGCATACTCTCAAAGTATCAATTCACTCAGTCCTCCCAGTCACTCAATCCTCACAGTCACTAAATTCTCCTAAGTCACCCAGCACTTGACACTTGCACTCAGTAGGTACCTGCGCTCACTGGGGGGGTGTACAGACTTCAGAGGGGCTCTTTCAGCCAAAGTGCTATAACAAGCCAATCATGGCATAAATAAATAAAAAATACTGCGGCACGAAACCCGATCCCATAAATATCCTTACCATCAGGCCCTCATCCTCACTCAGTCATCAATCTCTCTGGTCTATCGGGCTCACAATGTCATAAAAATCATCCCAAAATGATGATATGATGAATCAATAAATAGAAACAGAGACTGAGAGATGATATGAAATGAATGAACATGATTGAGTTTTAAAATTTCAATTTAAACAAATTCAACAACAATATGACCTCTGTGGGTCTNATGATTTTTCCCAAAATCTTTCTTCCACAACAGGAAATTTCATTTTTAAAATGGCATGAGGAAAGTACATCTATATGCCTACATGTCAATGTGAATGCCAATGCAATGCAACATAGTGATAAAACCATATGCATACTCTCAAAGTATCAATTCACTCAGTCCTCCCAGTCACTCAATCCTCACAGTCACTCATGCCTCTCAGTCACTCAATTCTCCTAAGTCACCCAGCACTTGACACTTGCACTCAGTAGGTACATGCGCTCACTGGGGTGTGTACAGACTTCGGAGGGGCTCTTTCAGCCAAAGTGCTATAACAAGCCAATCATGGCATAAATAAATAAAAAATACTGCGGCGCGAAACACGATCCCATAAATATCCTTACCATCAGGCCCTCATCCTCACTCAGTCATCAATCTCTCTGGTCTATCGGGATCACAATGTCATAAAAATCATCCCAAAATGATGATATGATGAATCAATAAATAGCAACAGAGACTGAGAGATGATATGAAATGAATGAACATGATTGAGTTTTAAAATTTCAATTTAAACAAATTCAACAACAATATGACCTCTGTGGGTCTCAATAATACTGACATATAGCCTCAACATGATTTTAACATGATTCTCAGCTCAATAGCTCTATTACATAAAGATTTCCATGATTTCAAATAAGTTCAGGTAACTACACAGTACCACAGGAATAACGGAATCACAGTTCACACGGTGCCCGCCCACACGCCCGTCACCTAGCATGTGCGTCACCTTAACACATAACACATATAATTCAGGGTTTATATCCTCAACTCCAAGATTAGAAGAGTTACTTATCTCGAACAAGCCAAATCCAATACCAAACAAGCCGTACAATACTCTAAAAATTCCATTCCGCATGTATCAACCTCCATACGCCTTAATATATCCTTAATTCAAGACAAACGACTCGTATCTATTCAAACAACGTGCAAATTAATCACAACTTACTCTAATGCTTATAATTTAACAATTTATAAAAATTTCCAACTCCGCTCGAAATATCGACAGTGAGGCCCACATCTCGGAACCCGACAAAACTCACAAAATCCGAACACCCGTTCAGATACGAGTCCAACCATACAAAAATTATTAAATTTCGACTTCGGATTGACCTTCAAATCTTCATTTTACATTTTTGGAAGATTTTATGAAAGTCTGATTTTTCTTCCATAAATTCACGGATTCATGATGTAAATAAATATGGAATCATGAAATATAATCAATATAGGATAAAGAACACTTACCCCAATGTTTTTACGAGAAAATCGCCCAAACATCGCCTTCACTGAGGTCCCCAAACTCAAAAATGAGTAAAAATGGCAAAACTCCCTATTTTATGGGGTTTTTACGTATGTGGCACCATAGGTGGCCTGTGGCGCCCTTTCTAGTACCTCCAGCAGTCCCAGCGCAAGGAATAGCGCCCCACGCTACCTTGGGCGCTGACGGCGACATGAAATCATTCTCGATACGGAAATGGGCATAACTCTCTCATACGATGTCCTAATTCGACGATTCTTTTTGCTATGGCTTCGTAATTTTAATACGGATCTAATGCTTCAATAAAAATATAATTTGGAGATCATTTGCTTAATGTGATACCATGTATTCTTGAAGAATCGACATCGAAACATAGCAAATCAAGTCCGATTGACTTCAAATTTTGCACATAAGTCAAAAATGACAAAATGACATAATGGATCTATTCAAATTTCCAGAATCGGATTCCGACTCCGATATCAAAAAGGTCAACTCCCCGGTCAAACATCCAAATTTATATTTTTTATTTTAGCCATTTCAAGCCTGATTTAACTACTGGCTTCCAATTAAATTTTCGGACATACTCCTAAGTCCAAAATTACCATACGGAGCTATTGGGACCATCAAAATTCCATTCCGGAGTCGTTTGCATAAAAGGTCAAATCCGTCAACTCTTTTCATTTAAGCTTCTACACAAGGATTGTTCTCTCAATTAAATGCTGAATCATCCGAAAACCAAAGCCGACAATTCACACAAGTCATAGTACACATTATGAAGCTGATCAAGGCTTCAAATTGTCGAAAGGAACGTAAATGTTCAAAACGAAAAGTCGGGTCATTACATTCTCCCCCACTTAAACGTATGTTCGTCCTCGAACGTGCCAAGAGTTGTTTTCCAAGCCATCAAATCACTATTTCATCTTACCACGCACATACCCATGGGTGGTCCCAAGCCACCCTATTCCATATAGACCTAACAACATAACACAATTGAAGATCATTATGCTAACCTTAGTCCGTAAAACTTAGAGCCCAATTTCCAACATCCAGAATTTTTTACAAGACCCGAGTCTCACATCTTCACACTATATAAGTTGGAACAAGTTGTATCAAGCCATAATCATGACCCCAGATATAGTCACATAACATACTACACAACTCGCATACTCACAGCACTATTTTCGGTCACAGTAACTACTCAAAACCAACCTGGTGCTAGTATTAAACCTTATATCAAACAATAACTCATTCCAAAACCTTTGTGCACAGCCAATAATAAAAGAAACATGTGGAATCTCATAACCCCTTATCAGATCAACAAGTCATGGAGCCCTCTCGCCCCAACCAGAACCATAATCACTTTCTAAGACGACTTTCAATATTATTCTCCTGAATATACCGTAAACAAACTTGATAGTACCCATTCTAGGTCCAATGACCTTATATTATTAAACACAACAATCCCACATACATGCCACACAAATATAACTCAAGCCACAACTGCGCAATCCGTGTATCCAAAAATGGGAAATGTCTCAAAGAAGAGAACCGTATTGCAAGTTCAACAAGCACCACCATAACTGCAATGCTATGAGCTCATCATATATAGTAGAACCAAGTCACATGAATCTAATAACGGTAACCAGCTCTCCTAGAGCTCACATTAACATCAACTGCACAGACAACTCACGTGCTATAGTATCAATATATGGATCCGCACGGACAACTCACGTGCTATAGTATCAATATATGGATCCTCACGGACAACTCACGTGCTAATAACATAATCCGCCTAGCATGGTCACAGGCCTCCAATCGAAGCATATAATACATGAGCAATCAATTAAGTACACATGTATATGATACATGAAATAAGATTCTCTTGCTCCTGGACTGGTATAATTAACACGCCATAGAGTAGGCATGTGCAAAGTGTGCTATCACAACACAAATATGCAATTTAACGCATAAATAGTAACTACCCAGTTTACTCAGGGAATTAGCCTCTTTGTAACCTCAAGTATATCCCATATAACTCTCCACAAAGGTACGAATATAAGAAACGTTATAACTTTATGCTTAACAATCAAATCTAGGCATATCATAGCCTAAGCATTCTTCCGAGTATAAATACTTGCCCCGATACCCGCACATGGGCTCAAACCTTACATATATACGCAGTTGTAGTGCATAGCTGTCACAAATAATTAACGCAACTAGTGCCTCCACTGAGTTTAAATAAAATACTTACCTCAAGCAGGTCACGACCCTAAAACAATATGCTTTAGAGAACTCCCAGCCTCCAAATTCATAGGACGTATGAATCATCATAACTGATCCCAACTCTAGCATTCGAATGATTAACACATTTCTCATGCACAATCATCCCACGAGGAATTCTTCCAAAAATATTTTGTGCCTCGTAGTAATAACTAGAATATCAACAGTCTATCAACCAGGTGAGTATCGAAATACCGATGAACATCTGTAAGTCAAAACACAATGCGCCTTCTAAAATGCGCACCCTTCTCAGGAATTACCGAGTAATTATTACATTCATCTAAATAATTGAAACTGACCATTCTGTCCAAAATTCGTGAACTTCCCTTCAAGACTGAGCTGCCATCTTGTACATGTAAATCTTAATCCCGCACAACACACCACATCTATCATGCCATCATATGAAAATCACGAGAATCTCATTATCAACTCTGAGTCACCAACCAATTACATGCCCGATTAGTTAGAAACCTTTCTCTTGCTTCCTTCGAGGAGGAAATTACAATACACAACATGTCCCCCACACCGGTAGAAACTATCTGGTTCAAACCATGGTAGAAACCATCAAGAACACTTTAAAATCCATTTGTACATAACCAAGCTATCAGAACTGAATTCCTCTAACTTGACCAAGCCACGCAGGTCACCATCCCATGAATATTTCCACTAAAACATCCATAGAGCCTCACCACTTCATAGGTACCCAAAGAACCCATCATACCATACTGGTCCAGCCTACTACCCAGTCGTCCTATTTTCTCTGAGTTTCTTCTAAATTACTCTGAAGTTGAGACTTCTCCTTGTCAGAATACTACGATCCTTACCCAAAGCTCACTACAAAACATCCTAACATAAAACCACACCGCCCTAAGGCCCATAAGCCGTTGTACTTTTCTTAAGCACCCCCATAAATACCACTACCGAGATACCCACTCTGAAAATACCTTATTTGAGTCTTAAGAAATTTCCATCACCTTCCTGATATCGAAATATAAAATCCATAATGATATAAAAAATTAAAAACAATGATGCAAGTCTCGACACCATCCAACTTAAAACTCAGATTCTGGCCATATACAAATCCGCCAAAAATTCTCAGTTGCTACATATTAATCTTGAATCAATTAGAACTTACTCGAGAGTCATCCACTCTCCTCAAATCTCAATCTCACCGATCAAACGGGCCGAACTACCTATGCTCAATTAGCATAACAACACCCCAAAGAAGTAAACCTTCCTTAACACCACCGATCAAGTTCATACTTCGTGTACATTACATCCTTCATCGATAAAAACTTAATCATTCCAAAAAAAATTATATTTTCATAAAGTGCAATGTAACCCGTATCCAGGAATTTCTTTACTCGACTCATCCTCCATCTCAACCTCTGCAAGTCATAACTAATCCACAAGTATACCTCTGACCAAAACCAATATAACACATAATCGTGCAATCAAATCACAGATAGCAGACTCCCCCACTTGGCTCAAAGCCATATAAAAAATACCTAATAACCCATCATACCCATACTTTACTATTGTCATACTCCCGCAGTCATTTCAACGAATATTCTTCACAAGATCAGGTAACGCAAATCATAAAATACCTTAAATCATCTACTAAGCTCGCCTTTATCCATGTGACGGTCAAGTCAACTTTCTCAACCAATCCAAACTCGAATCTCAACACATATACCCTGCTGTTAGAAAAAAAACTCCCCACATAGCATTATAAGGAACACACCAACGTAGATTACTCCGCAGGAGAAAACCCACCTGCTTAGTCTCAAATTGGCATCTTGCTATACCCTTTCGTAGCCAAAATTTCTATGTAATCACTTAATCTTTATGAGTCCAAACTCATTATCAAGACATGAGAATTTAATTTGTCCCTAATTTCACAACGTGAAAGACCCTTTAAAACACTCATAACCCGAGACTATACGTCACATCAAGATAGAAATTAAGCACCCAATAGTCCTTTTCACATCCCAAACAAACTCATCCCGTCATATTCAAACCATCTGGACACATTCTGTAGTCACATCATGCTCATCATATAGCTATTCAACCACTCATCAAGCCACAAATTCCACTCATAGGGACACTACACGACATATGAGTCCAAATGTATAAGTTCACACAACTGAAGTTACTAAGCCTAAGTTGCGATCTAAATCTGGCCTCAAGTCCTCTAGACTGGCCCATCACCAGAACATAGAATACATATCTCAAACATTGTTCATGGAATCACAAGCCAGCGATGCACAGCTGATACCGAGCGCTCTCATGCGCACACGAATGCGTGGAAGGAATTCAAAGAGTTATGCTTCAAGCTGAATCAATTCTGCACAATAAGGAAAGAAAGATGGAGAATTGTCCTAAATGCCTTGTAGCCTCTCGAAGATAAGTATAGATGTCATCATACTGATCCGCAAGACTCTACTAGACACTTGCTCATGACTTGTAGAACCTATGAACCTCAATCTCCGAT